>SDVV010002430.1:0-23075 GCA_016164225.1 Gammarus roeselii | reverse complement strand
CTAGGGTCCCACAGTTTCTCAAAAGGCTCCCAAAGGGTCTCAAGGGAGTCCCAAAAGGCCCCAGAAAGATCCAAGTGGACCACCCCAAATCCACCTGGTCTCCCAAGTCCCTCGGGTTCCCGAAACCCCGGGTCCTCGAGTCCCGCGGATCCCACGAGTACCTCCTCTCCCTGGGTCACCTCCTCTCAACCAACCTCGCTACATATAATAATAATGATAACAAATTTAAAATTTATCACCATGAAAAAAGGGCAGAGAAAATAATAGAGCCCAAGCAAGAAGAAATAATAAAATACTAAAATAAAGTGTTAATGATCTATAAAATGAATAAGCATCCATCCACCCTAAGAGTGAGTAGATGTTCCATTTCACAGGCGTTGCAACAATGCTACTAACGACACCCCCCCCCCCCTTTCTTGTGAAAATAAGGAGGCGGACACATTTTTACAATCTTGCTGCTGTGAGGACCTGGTTTTTAGCTCAAATACAGCCTTGAAGGGAATGTGTACCGAAGTGATGGAAGGCACTCGGCATCTCTGAACACTGTGGCTTTATTCTAAAGATAGATTAGACCCAATTGAAGCACTCTTCTGTACCGGACACCCGAGCTCGATCATCTCAACAGACGGGAATGAGGCCCAAATCAACAGACGGAAGGTCAATTGAGCAACCATTGATCAATATCTTGCTAAAGATTATAGGACTCGCCTCAAGTAATACACGTATGATTGCCTCCCTCACATCTGCAATCGTAGTGGTACACCGCGCCATTCGCAACGCTGGCCACGCCTATAAAGGTATTTTTTTATGTTATGCATCACATCCTAAACTTCTATCTTAGCCTACATACAAAATTGGTTTCGACCGACAGCTAGTATAGTGTCAAGTATTGTCCGAACAGCAAATAAGGATTAACACTCTTTGATGCTAAACCTTGGTCTCAATCGACAGCTAGTATAGTGTCAAGTATTGTCCGAACAACAAATAATGATTAATACTCTTTGCATTTTGATTTGATTGAAGCCTCATGCCCACCGGAGCCTCAACGTGATTTGGGCCTCATTTCCACCAGAGCCTCAACAGCCTCAACGTGAGTCATAACAGGCTCCCCCGTAGGGCTCGACGATCATGGGTTCCACTAGGCTCGCACGCCTCGGCATGCGAGAAAAACACCGTTGTCAAAGTTAGAACTTTTTGAAAATTTCAGTCGTGTCAGACGCACGCTGGTGCGCACAAGAAAAATGTATTGACGAAACGGATCTGAGCTTTCTATCATTTAGAACTTGAAGAGTAATTTGTATGCACGCCAGTGCGCACAGGTAGCATCGTCGAGATTATTAGAAGGTTTACGACTACAAGGACAAAGTCAGCTCCGACAGCAAGGCAACACAATGTTTACAGCTACGCGGTCCAGTTTATGTTTAGTACAATCTATTTTTTCAGATGAGATAATGACTCAGACGAAACGAATCCCCACCTCCAACCCCTCAGAACCTCAAGAGTAGTATGTCCGCATGCCAGTGCGCACAGATAGTATCGTCGGTATTGGTAAAAGGTCTACGGCTTCACGGATCAGATCAACTTCAACCGCAACGCACCACAAGGCTTGTAGTTACGCGGTAAATGTCAACAACAGAAAATGCATATGGTCCGCGCACGCGCGAACGAGCACGGACTGAAAAAAAAAACATTCACAATATTACAAACAGGAATTCTCGCACAAGTACACTAGCATTACTTCATTAAATTGTGGATCGTGATGAGGAAATAAAGGAGGTCCCTTGGGCCCCAATAGAGCCCGACGAATCCCGGAGGGTAACTCAAGTCACCCGGGTTTCTCGAGCTCCCCGGGTCACCCGAGACACCTCGTCTCAGCTAATCTCGGCTTGTCTCGAATCATTTTGGCCGGTCTCGGCTCGTCGCAACCAACTCGACTCGCTTCAACATGTTTCGATTGATCTCGACGCAGCTCGACCCCCCTCGACGTGGCTCTCCCCCTCTGCGCGAGTTATCATGTGGACTGTAATAACAAATTTATTCACTCAAGCATTTTACGGTGGAAGTGGGGTGAAAGAACTGTCTCTGGTCCCAAAAGAGCCCGACGAATTCCGGAGGGCAACCCAAGTCCCACGGGTCCCCCAAGCTCTCCGGGTCCCATCGTCTCAGCTCATCTCGGCCTGCCTCGAATCATTTCGGTCAGTCTCGGCTCGTCGCGACCAACTCGACTTGCCTCAACACGTTTCGACTGATCTCAACGCACCTCGACCAGCCTCGAGGGGACCCTCGCCCTCTGCGGCAGTAATCCGCGGACTAAAATTATCAATTGTTCCACTCAAGCATCTAACATATATACATTTTTCTGTGTATGGGTTTTACAGCGCTGGGAGGGGGGAACAGAGGTTCCAGGATTCAAAAGGGCCTCTAAAGGGTCCCACAGTTTCTCAAAAGGGTCCTAAAGGGTCTCAAGGGCCCCAGAAAGGTCCACGTGGGTCCCCCCAAATCCAACTGGTCTCCAAAGTCCCCCGAGTCCCGCGGGTCCCACGAGTACCTCCCCTCCCTGGGTCACCCCGTCTTAACCAACCTCGATACATATAATAATAATAACCAATGCAAGATTTATCACCATGAAAAAAGGGCAGAGAAAAATAATAGCGATTAAGCCAGAAGAAATACTAAAATGAAGTGTTAATGATCTACAAAATGGATAATCATCCATCCACCCCAACACTCTTTGATGCTAAACCTTCAAGTAGTAGCGCCGTACGAAGAGATCGACAGGGCTCCGGTGGAAATGAGCCCCCTAATGTAATCTTGATACAGCGGTTTTGATCCCCCTTATTATCATTGCAGGACGTGGCGGACTAGGACAAAAGTACAATAAGTTTGGTATTAGATTAAAGGAGTCCATCACCACTGGAGATCAGTCACTGACAGGCAATATCTGGCATTATCGAAAACCTTCATTATTGCAAGGGTGCTAAATGTATTTCATTAATCTGCATTGAACCAACTTCCTGTGTCGATTCATTCTCTTTCTCTTCACCACAAATGTATCTTTTCAGGAGGAAGTAGTAGTAGTTTGATTCTGTTTTCCACCGGAGTCCCAACGCGAAGTCACTGCAGACTCCCCCGTAATGTAATTGAAGATTGGCAGAGTGTGTGCAGCATAGACACAAAGTAGGTTCAACGTAGTTTCAGAGTAGGTTCAACGTAGATTCAGAGTAGGTTCACCGTAGATACCGAAAAGGTAGTAGTAGATACCGAAAAGGTAGTAGTAGATACCGAATAGGTTTAACGTAGGTACAGAGTATATTTAACGTAAATTCAGAGTAGATTTAATCTATATAATGAATAATCATCCATCCACCCCAATTCAAGAGGAAGTATATCTTGTTACCGAGAATATGATGGGTCGTGCACGCCAGGTTGAGTTAGATCTCAGATAGTATTGGAATGAATTGGATTAAGGGACAAATCTCCACCGGGGTCTTAGGAAAGATTTGATTTGGGCTTCATTTCCACCGGAGCCTCAACGCGAGTCATCGCACGCTCCTCGAAGAGCACGAGTTCTTGCCCGGGCATAGCAGAAACCGTCGTTTGTCTAAGCTATTATCCAGCTCGGGTAGAGCTGAGCCTCTTCACTGATCCGATAGAGCTAAAGAAAAATCTGCTGGCAAGCTCCACAGAGGTCCTAACATCCTTCCACGGATGCAGAAGCCCGTGAATGAAATAAACAATATGAGAACATTCTCGCGGAGAGACTTCGTGAACTACAGCAATTCTATCTCATTGAAATCCGTTTTCCTCTATTGCTTTTGACTGATTAAGATTGAGACTGGGGAATTATCTCCACCGGGGCCAAAAGGCAAGTTCTTTCGGCAGGTGCCCTTACCATTTTCTTTAGAGTTTGACGCTTGGATTTACAGGTCGACATGTTAACAGAAGGGTAACATTTCATCTTTATATAAATTTTCAAACATACCATTACACATTTTAGAGTTTGGGCCAAATTAAATAACTTGCGTCTTTATGGGAAACCACTGTATAGGAAATTAAATAAGAAAAGAATGAATAAGAGGTTGACTTCAGAAAAACAATTCGCACGAAAAAAATAAGATAAAAAAACTATCGTACAGAACTGCTTCCTAACGTTTATTTGGCTCCAGGCAGGACAAAGGAGAGCTGAACTATTTACTCGTTTGCTCATTCATGTAATCAAGCGTCACAGATAACATTGATATGAACTTCTCCGTGTCGCAAGGCCTCTTTTTCCACCAGTTCGTAGGTCTCACACTTGACCTCCGTCACGTAAGAGCTTCATCCCCAGGGAGTTATTGTGAGATCCCCGTAGGGCCACCATCCAGATTAGACAGGGAGTTATTGTGAGCTCCTAGTTAGGCCACCATCCCGAATACCCCGCGGGTAGAATACGGTGCTAATAATAAACAGTTGGTCACACGGTTGCACAGCTGGAACACTCAGTTCTCCCTAGCAGGGCAGTCTCGTAAGAGACAGTCGCTTTTACACGCGAAGACAAGTCAACGACGAAAGAGACCTTCCTCACGTGGGCATCTCAGCAAAGAAGGAGACTGAGTCTGAGTCAGACCCAGCGGTATCCTCGTGCATATATGTGACCTCAACTTCAACAAACACTTTTCTGCTACGAGATCACGCGACACCAGAGATTAGATTAGATTGATCGAGATTCCTAGCGCGGTTGAGTCGATGCCATCAACCACGCTAGAGCACAATGTTTTTTCAACAATAGCCCTTCTGTCTTCATTGGGTTGGATAGTATGGGTTAATATACAACCCACGTTCAAGTTGAGGTCTCATTACTCCACGTGTAGGTCTTGTCACTCCATGTTTAGATGTCGTCACTCCGTGTTTAGGACCTGTCCCTTCAAGTATGTGTCTCATCACTCCAAGTTTAGGTCTCGTCACTCCATGTGTAGGTCTTGTCACTCCAAGTTTAGGTCTCGTCACTCCATGTGTAGGTCTTGTCACTCCATGTTTAGATGTCGTCACTCCGTGTTTAGGACCTGTCACTTCAAGTATGTGTCTCATCACTCCAAGTTTAGGTCTCGTCACTCCATGTGTAGGTCTTGTCACTCCATGTTTAGATGTCGTCACTCCGTGTTTAGGACCTGTCACTTCAAGTATGTGTCTCATCACTCCAAGTTTAGGTCTCGTCACTCCATGTGTAGGTCTTGTCACTCCAAGTTTAGGTCGCGTCACTCCATGTGTAGGTCTTGTCACTCCATGTTTAGATGTCGTCACTCCGTGTTTAGGACTTGTCACTTCAAGTATGTGTCTCATCACTCCAAGTTTAGGTCTCGTCACTTCAAGCTAAGGTCATTTGATTTCACGTTTAGGCTATTTCACTTCAAATTAGGTCTTGGTAGTTCAAGTTTAGGTCTCGTGACTCTACTTCCTCTGTTCCTTTTCTTTCCAACTTCTACCTAACAAGTAGAAGTCATGCGTGCTACAACCCGCACATATCCCAGTCTAATTACAACCAATATATGTCTCTGTTTTAATGCTGTCAAACAACCTCTCTGCACGCATCACAGAAGCCTGTTTATTAAAGGTCTGCTTCAGAGCACCTTTCATGAGCAACACAAGAAATCTGCGGCCGGCGCATGAGAATCAAGCGCCCTTCTGAGGGACGTTCGCTTCCAGAATGCTAGGGAAGAACACCAACCTCGTATTCAATCATCCCAACTATGCCTCTGAATACTAGATCAAATCTAGTTGCATCTGAATCTTCATATTAGAGAAGGGCACTAAGTTTTGTCACATGACCTTGGATGAACGAGAAAAATGTATAGCATTCATTTCGTGCAATATTGTATTTCATTAATCATAAATACTTCATAATTATTAATGGTATTTCCATTTTAATAATGCATAAGAAATAGGATGACCAGATGCAGAATGCCCCTCGAGGGAGCTAGTTTACTTTGGTTTCGAGAGTAACGCTATAAGCTATACGCCTCGCAGCAGAGCACTCAACAGCCCAACCATTGCTGGGATGGTTTCGAGGGTCGCTGACAAACACCGTCGCATGTCTGTTGTGTACAATCTTTACGCCCTAGTTGGTTGTCCTACCCGGTTCTCAGTTACAGCTTTCAAGTCTGAAACACTCGCTGCCACAGCGGAACAATAATATCTCTCAGCATCGCCTGTTTCGTGTAAAAACATCAACACACGATTTGTTGCCAGCATCTATTGATTGTAACCATGACTAGTTCTAGTTCTCAAAACAGCTTTTAAGAGGAGCGTCGAATAGTCCACACAGAGCTAACGTTGCAACGAGTATCCAGCTGGGGGACATGGTGCTATATCGGTTGTCTACGAGCATCTTAAAGCATGAAGGGGCTCTGAAGTAGGGATTTAAAACACCAACGTTAGCAAGTTGTGTTGTACTGAGAGACGGAAATCCCACTGTCGATTGAGAGATGGAAAACTGTCTTTTAAATAATATTCCACAACAGCTAAACGTTTAACATGCCCGGCTCGGATTGCATAGGCATGCATGGCAGTGACTCTGATCAGACTCGTGTTAGGCTGTCAATCAGAGTGAATTCTCACCAATTGTTTCATCAAATATTCCAATGACAGATCGCAATATTTTGTCATCGGAATATAGTGCACACCTATTGTGTACTTCAGGCCTACTCCGATGGCTCTTTGGTCGAAACAAGCTTTGGAGAGAGTCTTGTACTTATATTCAACCATGAGAGCAAGATACACCCTACCGTTCATATATCAGCACAGTTGTACGTTGTGATGTAGTCTGCAAGGTCACTATAATCTCCTTTGACGGTCTCTTCTTATCAATAGACATTATGGATTCATTGTGTCCATTTATGCCTAGATTTGTTTAAAACAATACCACACCGTTCGTAGACAAATAAATACTTGTATTTTAATTGCACCCAGTGAACGGGGTGGATGAGATCTGATCCCTGTAGACGTACAGTAGCGAGCAAATATTCGTTTATGGTTAGTCTGTAACCGGAAAAAAACAATTCAACTTTCCCAACGTTCAATTTAACTTCGTAAAAAAATGTCCCACGATACTATGTGACGACAAAGCCTCTTAAGGGGTAATTTTATTCAAATTTCCGATGAGGTAAAATATGGAGCGGAAAATGGACATTGAAGATTTCACTTAGTTTTAAATCACAAACTAATTTTCGCTCGCTTCTGTATCTTCATCACAGGTCGTACAGCTGACAGCCGCCCAGCAAGCCATGTCAGAGACATTGGCGCACAATAATACTCTTCCCCTTACTGGGAGGACCAGTCATTATTTTTAGCATTTGTAAGTCTAAACAAATTACCTTTTACGACAATTGTTTTTTTTTCTATTTTGAAAAAAAAATTATAATAGAACTTAACAAGTGCTTTTGAATGATGTATTTCTATTGCTGATAGCTACAAAACATTATTAGGAGATTCCAATAAAAAGACACGCAAAATGGTTATTAGATAGTATAGAAACAGAATAAAAATACTCTTCATTTCCACTAGAGCATTTAAATTATGTACTACAAAGAGTCTTATTTTGAAGCAGTTTTAATTTTTCAAAATCGTCTTTAGAACTTTCGAAATAGGACTTTACGAAAAAAATGGCGTAAGATTGCAGTACTTCACAAACGCCGTCAACACATCATTTGACTGTTAGGCAATTCTGGTAAGAGCGCTACAACGGACCGATGGAGATACAGATCCTTTTAGGAATCAGCGTCTGAAACTCTTTCGAATGATGCATGGCGCGCATCTTTCTGCGAAAAAGTTTGAAAGAAACGATATTGAGTAAAATGAAGCAACACATCATTGGGAGTGACTGTCTCAATGGAAGGAAGACATATAAACGTTGAACACAGGCAAACATAAACTGCCTGTCGAGCTTTTACGATCACTGGACCAAAATCCTGGAACAACCTCCCAACAAGCCTCAAAAATCTTGAATCCAACAATTCCTTCAAGAATAGGCTTGATGAACATCTGTTGACCGATCAATTCAAAACGGTAACTTTGCCAACAAACACAAGCTAAATGCATAATACCAGTATCCAGAAAATGCATTTCTATTCTTGAGCGACCACCACCACCAACCACCACCACCATAACTCTCAACATTGAGACGCCATCTAATCGTTTTAACTCAGACGATACATATGTTTTCTATGTTGCTACCGATCACAATTGTCTTTGCCAATTACCATGAGTGTTAACTAGCGTTTTGTCTATTTCTGTTTTAAATTTTCCAATCTTTTTAGTATAATTAAAATATGTACTCAGTTTTTTCGAGGAACGATAGGCAGCGTCTAACTTGACAACGGCATACTCGATTTTAATATAATTCATTGATTTATTTCTAACTACTACCGTACCATTTTTGATGATACAATCATTGCCTTATAAGCTAACATTTTGCTTTGTCTTACATAACAGAAGTATATTCATCCAACTTGTGTACTCCAGCTTTGTATTATTTCTGATTGTCAATCATTTGATCATTTCCTAGCGGTCTTGAAGTGTGTATATTGTATATTCAGTTATTTGGTGTGTATTTTATGTATAACTTTTTTTGTATAACTTATATCGCCTATTCACCCCTTCATTATTAATACAATGGTTTAGACCCATCTTTACGATAAGTTAGTACTTTTCGATTTCCATACCCTATATTGTATTCAGATTTTCTGTATAATTCATGTTGTCCATCCACATCTTTGTCATCGTACAATAATGCAGACTACTCATTACAATATGTTAGCACATTTTGATGTACCAACCCCATGTTCTCAGGACTCTAACCACATGCATGCGTGATTTGCCACATGTACTTGTTATTTTCCACACCCATGTACTTCGTAATTTATCCACCCCAAGTATTTCTTATTTTTTAACCCCGCGCGTCACTGGTTTTCCCAATGCTATGTAGTCGGAATTATTTAGTCAAAATAGACATTTTATGTATGTGCACAGATGATACTATTGTAAATAATATTTCGCTCCATGTAATCTGAACCGGCGGCCCCTAGAGATGAGCTGTGATGAAATCAAATTGAACTTTCGAGGAACGATAGGCAGCTCCCTGCTTTGACAGAGGCCAACTCGACGAGAATTTAATTTATAAAATCATATCTACCATTTACCGTACCATTTCTGAAGATACAATCATTGTCATATAAGCTAATATTGTGCTTCATCTTCTATAACAGAAGTATATTAATTCGATTTCTGTACCCCAGTATCGAATTATTCTGATTGTCAATCATTTAATCATTTCCTAGTGGTCATGAAGTGTATATATTCAGTGTTAGGTACATATTTTATGAATAAATTATGTCGTATCTTCACCACTTCAATATTCATACAAAGTTTTATACCCGTCTTTACCATATGTAAGCGCATTTCGTCATGAAATATGTATATCCAGTGCCATGTATAGATTTTTTGTATAATTTATGTCACCTATTCAGCCCCCATCTTTACAATATGTTAGCGCATGTCGATTTCCCAACCCCATGTTCTCAGGATTTCTTAGCCCCATGTGATGGCGGTTTTCCCCATCCTATGTATTTCGTAATTTTCCCATTCCCATGTATTCGTGATCGCCCCACCATATGCATTTCGTGCCAGGCATTCCTGATTCGTACCTCAAATAAGACAATGGCTGTTGACAATTGATTATAATATTATAATTTATAATCTGTTGCATGAAATCAGAACCGGCGGCGAATTCAAATTGAATTTTCGTTTACGGTAATTCAAATAGAGTTTACGGCAATAAAGTTTTATGTGTTTCATTTTAAAAATTGAAAACCAATTGCCAGATAATGGAAATAGATGATTTAATAATGATAATATACGTTTTTGAGTTTTTCAACAGTCTTTCCAGCAATTAGTCACCGAAAACAGTTAGGGAAACATGAACGTGACCTCAGAGAAAACGCAGGGCCTGATATGAAATACTAAGTTATTTTGGCAGCGGCGTGGATGCAGGGGCTCTTTACAGCTACGAAGACGAGAAAATAAACGAAGTGGAAAAGACAGGGAACAGGGAAGCCGCGCATGAGATCTGCACCGGCACAGGAAACCTCGCGCACGAGAACTGCAAGGAAGAATAGGAATCATTGGAGAAGGATGTCTGAAAAAGGTATACACACTGCCTTTTCCTAAATAGTGTTTATTGCGACTAATCCTAAAATGCACAAAAACTTTCACGTCCGCATCTATAGCGTTCATTAGCTACACTAACGGTCGAATCGAACCAATATTGACGCTAGTTTTGAGTAATCTACCATCTGCAGGTCGTGTCCAGCTGGGCACTTTGGGTCTGGCATAAAGAAGTTTGACGTTGCCACAATAATCTTACCAGCCATGGTATCCTGAAGCGTACTACTTTCCCTTAGCTACCGCATCTGATGTACAGTAGCGAAGGAAAATTACTTTTAGATTGAATCATTGAAGATCAAGAAAAATCTTCAATTACCATTTCCCGCTTGCCATTTGAACGCATTGCCAATTTCCTTGATATTAGCCATCAAGAAGCTCCATCCAAATACAATACCGTATATTTTATTAGCAGTTGAATACCTCGTGGGAGAAGTCAAGTTTGTTTTTTTCAGTTGTAGACAAACCATGAACGAATTTTCTTTCGCTACTGTACCTATAAACTTTTACTTCACATGAAATTACCACAAAATTCAGTATAATTTTTTTCTCAGTGGGTCACCCAACATTTCTGCTAGTCGAGTTAATCAAGTGAGTTGTACTTACAGCTACGATGCTTGAAAGCCTGCTTAACTATGCTGTCATTTGCGAAAATTCGAGAGTTGCGCCACCAAACCATTTCAACGCAATGAAATAATTTTTTATTGCTGATAAAATTATGTTAACATTAACTACAACTAAAATTTGACGGAAGAAAATGACTTCGACCAAATGCAACACGTGTTATTGAAGGAAATATTTCTTTTCTAAATATAATTTTATAACGTCTAATAATAAATTTGTCACAAGGACTACTACGATAGAATGCAACCTTTACGAAAAATTGGAGTCCTTTTCCTCAGTTATCTATTTTATGAATCATTGTCGAAAAATTGCACGCATTAGTATCACAACAAAGTGTCAAAAGAGTAACGTGGCATCACAGTCAGGAAACTGGCATCAAGCCTTGCTTCGTCGTCGCAAAAATAGCGCCCAACGATACGTCACATAGGATAAGTATCAAGTATATATACCTTTGATGTACATCACCATGGGAGGATACTCCCGGGAGGTCAGTCACTCATCCAGTATCCAATATATTCAACATATACATCCCTCCCTCAAATTTTTGTCTACCTCACTATATGCCTCACATAGACTACCTCAACACAACCACTAACACCTTTGCCCTAGGTGATTTCAACGCGCACGGCCTCTCCTGGTTCGCCTCGCAGAAAGGTGGCCGGAGGGGTAGTGTTCTCGTTGATCAGCTGGATACACTCATCACACTAAGCAACGCAGACACACCCACTCGCAAACCGTTCAATCTCAATACACAACAGACTTCTCCCGACGTCTCATTCTGCTCTTCCAACCTCGCGCTAAATTGCCAATGGGCGGTGTACCAGGACATGTCATCCGACCACCTCCCAATAGTCATTAACTACCAACTTCGATCCCCAATCCACAACAAGCACCCTCACACTTTTCGTAGCTACTAGAGAGCAGACTGGGACGAATACACAACATTGATTGAAATCAATCACAGGACTTTGACGTCACTCAACACACATCCATCGACACAGCCACGAAACCCTTCAACACAGTACTCGACCACGCAGACAGACAACACATACCCGCCGGGTTCGACCACGGCTTTAGTCCAGTCTTTACGACCAATATTATGCGTAAAATTCAGCAGCAAAACCACGTTCGTAATTTACCTTCCACCAACGACCGAATCACTGAGATTCAATTCCTTAACGCAGAAATAGATACAGATATCCGGGAGCAACAGACGAACCTATGGCGAGACGTGCTCGCAAACACTAACTTCGAACCTCGACATCAAAATTATGGAAACTTATTATGAGCCACAACAACACAAACACGAACCGCATAGACAGACATGAGGCAATCCTTCCACCCAACACCTACACCATACCATCAGACCAACAACAAGCAAACGTACTCAACAAACACTATGCAAACACATGCCACCTACTACACCACCCAGACAACAGGAGGATACTCAAACAGCTACACAGATTGCACACTGATACAAATATGGAAACTCCCTTCTCACCAGCCATGACAATAGCCGCCATCCGCCAGACCAAAAATTCCTCAGCAACGGGCCCACACGGCATATCATACATTCACCTTAAACATCTAGGGCCACACGCCATCGCGGCCCTCACAGACATCTTCAACTTTTCCGTACTATACAATACAATACCCAACATCTGGAAACTAGCTAAAAATAATACCAATCCTGAAACTCAACAAAGTTCTCACAGATCAAGCCTCATACAGACCCATTTCCATCCTCCCAAACCTATCGAAATTCTTGGAGAGACTAGTTCTAAGTAAAATTAATGCACACATACCACTCTCCCCTACGCAACATGGTTTCAGGGTTCAACACTACACCACCATGCTCCTCACCAACCTCACCCAGACCATCCATGAAGGCCTGAACGAAAAGCCAGCCAAACGAACCCTGGTATGCGCTATCGACATTAGCATGGCCTCCGACACAGTTCCAAGACACGTCCTCCTAAAAAAAATACTCAACACCCACATCCATTCAAATCATAAGAAGTGGCTTGCTTATTTTTTCCCCAGTAGACATGCACACACTGTCTACAATAACAAGCCTTCGTGAATCCGCAAGTTCCCCAATGGTGTCCCACAGGGATCCGTGCTTTCCCCTCTCTTTTCAATGCCTTTATGCACGACCTGCCAATTCCAACAAAACCTAACACCACAAACACGAGACCGCATCCGCATACCTCCAGCAATACCTGAACTCCCTTGAAGTCTGGCTGCTGGACAACAGAATGAAGGCGTCCGCAAGCAAGTCGTCTCTCACACTGTAGACTCCTGATAACAGTGAACACCACATCCACCCATGTGACACGCTCAACAACACCCTCATTCCCCACAGCCCCACTACAACCATCCTGGGAGTAACTTATGACACGGGGATGACATTTGAACCTCACATAGCCAACATTGGCACCAAAACCAGACCCAGACTGAGCGTGTCTCGGGTACTCACTACAAAATCCGACGGTCACTCCGAGGAATCGAATACAACACTATACAAACAATTCATCAGACCCGTTATCTAATATGCAACCACCGCTTGATGCTTGGACCTTGCACCCACACATATTAACTCCCTGAAAAGGATACAGAACACGGCCTTGCGCATCGCAACGGGCTGTACACAGACCACTCCCATTCCGCACTTGCATGAAGAAACCAAGGTCCTTCCTCTCAAGCATCATCTTGTATGAGAAAGACCCGATTCTTCAACAAGATCTCAGACATGGCACACCCCTGCCACAACCTATTGAACCCTCGTCCAACCAACCGACACCCACATAACACACCGGCAACACACTTATACTCCCTTTATGCGACCATTCCTGAACCTACAGATAGCACATCTATGCACAAACAGATACACACACACTTCACAGCTCTTGCATTAGAGGAACACAGAGTCAACACGATCTTGCAGAGCCACCCGTCTGGGGTGAACGTGGAGGAGTTGAGGCTGCCCAGGGGTGACAGGGTCCACCTGTCGAGGCTGGGGTGCGGGCACCCCACGGCCCTACAGTCCCTTCCAATATCTGATTGCGGTGCCGTGAAACCCCCGATTCTGTCAAGCACGACCATAATATCACGTCAGAGCGTGATTTCTGGGAGCGCCCGCGCGATAGCATCAACTACCTCAGGGGCGCAGGCCTATTAAAGGGCGTCACCGGCTGTAGCACTCCCAACACACACACACGTCGGTAGGTTCCCGGGCCTCGGGCTGTGCGCTGGCCGTGGCTCCTCCATCGCAGGGGAAGTTGGTGTTGAGCAACAACAACCAGTGGGGTGTTCCCGATCTGTCCTGGTCCTTCCTACCTTAGCAAACACAGAGTGAGGGTGCTTAGCACCCAATATAAGGCAGTATAGAGGAAAAGATGACAGCAGAACTTCCGTGACGCCACCACTATGACTGGAAACAGACAACTAAAAGAACAGGAAATTGAATCATCTAATACCATAAACGCTCAAGTTTCATTTTCTCTTTATGAGCCCTGTATGGTGAAGTGACATCACAGAAGCAAAGCTTAGGCCCACAACTTCATGTGGATGTGACCAGTGCCCGAATACTAGTTTCCGGCCGTTCGTCAACACTTCGCTCGAATCTCTGGTTGAAATGTGTTATTTTACTACTCAGCTCGAATCTCTGGTTGAAATACGCTATCTTAATACTCAAAGACCCACCCAGCAGCTGCACTCTGGCGCAGATGAACCTAACCAAACTGAAGGTCAACTGAAGATACTCATGTATGAAGGTTAATAATCAATATTGCGAAGACGTTTCATACAGGGAATAACTCATTTTCGTAGCGCTCAATATATTGCTAAGGGCCGACGAGCTTTTGACAAGTATGAACACATACATTTGATATATTGTCCTACTATTGAAACAAGTTGCGGGTTTACGACCCTGTCGGTATTTTAAGATGAACGTCAGATAGCGGTGCCTCTAAGACGATTTGCTAACAATTCTATCTCTGATTAGAATGACAAAAATGTCAGGAATATCAGTTTCAGCGGATGAATGTTGTTCGAATAAGCCCGGGAAAAAAAATCGCCGCTATTGCCCTCGAATAACTAACGAACGTTTGCCGGGTACGGTGGAAAGGCGTCTCAGCGTCTCGAAATCCTATTTTAATGACTCACCCGATAGGACCTGCCCGGTGCGTGTGTTGGCGACCAGTACACGTGGCTCATTCTTCACCTGCTGCTCCAGGGCGGGTTTGCGGCCCGACACCTCCGCCACGTTGAGCTGCAGGAACATCAGATGGGGGCATCAAACAAAGGCATTTGTTAAGTGTTACAGCATCTTTTAAGTAACAATTGAACCCCTTTGAACAGTTGTATGGTCTGATTTGGAGGGAAAGCTGCGGGAAAAAAAGTAGTCTCACATGATAGTGATTTATACTTCGGTATTTGTTCAAGAACTTTGCCGATAAATTATTCAGTACAAAATATGGTTGAGTTCATTTCCACAGGAGCCACAACCCAACTCATAGCAAGCGTCCTCGTATGGGCTACAAAAAATATGATCAAACTTTTTTGGAAACAAGAAATTGTACACGAGAAGTCGTTTGCTAGCTGCTGCATGTGCAAAATGTTCGTACGTAGTTAAGTGGCGCATTAAAATAGGATTTAAACTCAATTCATCAAAAATGTCAAAGTTTAGAAGTAATTTTTACTACAATTCAAACGAGGTAATCAAGTGCAACACGAAGGAGGGACGAGTCTTTCTGTGGACTCCCAAGAACATGGGGTGGTGGTTTTTGTTCCCAATGCACTGTTCGGAGTGGATACTCAAGCATCTTCGGATCAGGCGGGCATCAAGCTTAGGCGACCAAGCCTATTGAATTATACGGTCATATATGCCTGTGCTTGCAGCCTGTGGTCAGTGAGATGGTACACTATGAATTATGCAACAGCGCTTCTATAATTGATCAGTTCACGGCAAACTTCTTAGGCAACACCGAGATGATATTCTTTCTAGCCACGTTTAAAATTAGATTTGATCAAGGGGTTCATCTCTATCAGAGGTCTGACGCGGATCTACGATTAAATTTAAAGACGTTGAATCAATTTGGCATGCTAACAGGTGTTAATTGGTGTGACGTTTTTGTTAGAAATGAAATGTTTGAGAGAGATGGCCGGAGTGCCGTGGACGGATTGAATCAATAATGACGCTGCTCAAATTGGTGAGGATGATCTCAGGTGGTTTGGACACATGGTGGAGATGGATGATGAGAGATAGGTGAGAAAAGTGATGAAAGCGGAGGTGAGTGGACGTGGGCCTTGAAGTAGACTGATGTTTGGATGGATGGATGGCGTGAAGCACGAGTTAGGAAAGAGAGACATCAGTGTTTAGGTAGCGAGCGAAGATGCAATAGATAGGCGTAAATGGGTGAGTTTTGACACGGCCCTGATAAGCTTTCCTGCTGTTGGCGTCACATTGAGGAACGGGTAGGGGAGGGGCCTGAATTTATGACGGAGCAGGGGAAAATCGGTGAAAAAAGCTGCCAGGCCCTGCTGCTGACACTGATCTCGGACCTCACATCTGACCCAATGTGTGTACTGCGGGGCTGAGTTTTGGTATGTAAAGTGGGTACATGAGAAGAGTGTGAGGTGCGTCTTGGCGTCAGCTACCGCCCTCCTGAGGGATCTGGCCTTGCGTCTGTATATGCAACAGCAAGCAATATGGGCAGCGATTTTGATAAGCAATATCTCGGCTAGATAGCTATCAAAGTAGCGAGCAATTAAACCAAGGATAAAGCTATTAAGGAAATTATTGTTAAATGAATATAAAATCGCTTTGTGCGAAATAACTGCATGATGTGGAAAATTAATAAGGTATAACTTCGAAGGATCGAAACATACAGGGTAAAGAGGGGTAGGGATTATGAACCAGACCATAGTTCCCTGTGAACATAAATTCTGTGTCTAGACTTTTATTCCAATATTCTTTGTCTAAATTCAGCTAACACTGCCATGGCTTCTTGACATGAAAGGATTCACTATGGTAAGGTAGACTAGCTGAAGGACTGTATTGATAGACTGAATGACTTTGGCCAACTGGAAGCCACTCTTCAGGTGACTGCCGCTAAACAAATACTCTAACGGTAGTCCTGATTACATCAAGGGTGGATAGATAGGTTGGTTGGTCGACATTTTGCAACTAACGCTTATTGCTGTCTGGTTACCATGGTATGGAACCCTAGCACGTAAACGGTAGCGGAAAAAGGAGCAAGCGTGGCAGGCAGGAAGTAACACATGATGCATAAAGGCTCTTAGAATAGAGCTACATCAAACCAAGTGTCATAGAGATCTACAGCCACTGACACGGTAGAGGCAGGGCAACGAGCAACAGGCCTCCATTAAAACAGAATTAAAAGTTTATAAAAAGACTCACGACACCAAGCAAGGTAAAAATCATTGAGCAAGGAAAGCAAATAAGTACTATAACATAGACAGCCGGTTCCAGGATGCGGGGAACCAACTTCAAGAGTTAACTACGTCGAAGGTATACGCCCGAAAAAAAAGTCCCAAAGCAACTGTAGTACTAATCAAATGACAGAGGCAGGTAATGAAATGTTTCAACTACAGCACAGCTACTCGTGCAACTTGCCAACTGCTAGCGGATCTCCAAAACCAGCACCCTGGCTAGAGCAAAAATGAGGTGGTCGGATATGAACGACACGGATGCCACAAGAGGTGCAGAAACTTCCAAGGTGCTGGGCCCAAGTGACTATTCTGGCCAACACCTAGCTGGGTTGCCGACACCTTAGCGCTACTAATGATATGAAACAAGAAATAAGTAGCGCCTTGCCATCATAAGCTGGTACATTACATCTAGCATGCGGCAATTCAGATCAAGTTGGGAAAGCGGGTCAACGTTTTGCCACGACTTGCTTGCGTTTGTAATCAAGTATGGCGCAAGCAACCGGATAACAGCCATCTTCTCGCTGCCCTTGCTGGCGATTGACATCTGCCGTGTTGCAAGCCAGTGAACAGAAACAGCTGTTGCCACTACAACCTGGCATTTGACATTTATCATGCTTTAAAGCCATATTTACATCAGCACACAGTACCATGATAGTGAGATGTAGAACATGGCAAGATGCTGCAGGAACACTTTCAGAACTTTTTTTTTTGTCCAACTGAGTGAGGATGTGAACACGACTTTAGGAGAAGACAGTCGGCAAGGCCGAGTCGTCGCCAGGCTACCCGCGTAACACGTCCACGAAAGGCCTTGACAGCACCATCACCCAACACGTGCCGGTGCCGCTAACCTCGTTCTGGTCGTGTCCGTTGGCCGCACTAACGCCAGCAGCGGCGTGCGCCAGGGTGCATGCTTCCGAACAGAACAAAGACGGTGAGGCTAAACTCATTCTGGTATCCGGTGACCCCGCTAACGCGAGCAACGGCGTGCGCCATTGCGCACGCGTCCGAACAGAACAGAGAGTCACTGCCGCTAACCTCGTTCTGGTCGTGTCCGGTGGCCGCACTAACGCCAGCAGCGGCGTGCGCTAGTGTGCACGTGTCCGAACAGAACAGAGAGCCTGTCACACGTCGTCTCTTGCAGCTGCCTGCCTGGCATTGGTAGGCGGAACCCGCCACACCACCTTCCTGCAAGGGCCACCAGCCGGGCACTCGCCGTCTCTTGCAGGTACCCGCCCGGCACTGGTCAGTGGGACCCGCCACAACACCATCCTGCAAAGGCCGCCAACCGGGCACACGAGACACTAACGTTAACCTCTTGCAAGCTCGATTCAAACTTCATACTAGCAAGAGATCATCAACCAGGACCTTAGCTATCCAAGGAGATATCATTTCAATATGAGATCACAACAAGTCAAAAAAGTTCTAGGACAATAATCGATCCTAAAGATGATCGACCAATTCGATGACCCGTGGATTCTCTAACGAGATCTGCAGAGGAGACCCGCAAACCTTCCACCTTCAATCATAGCATATCAAAATTTCCGCAGCCCCAACCGCGTGGTATTCAAGAGTATCATGGTCAAATGCGTGTTGTATAGACCACCGAAATAGGGTATTTTCGAGCTTTTATTTGGAGATTGTATGCTTTTAAGTACGCGTACATGTGCCAGCTACTTCTAGGTCTAGAGTAAACAGCTACATGTTTATACATACTTACAAACGTACAATCTCCATGCAAGGATATCGAAAATACGGAGCAAAATTATCCTGTGTCTGGCATCTACAGTACAAGTCGAGCACATCAGTTCGGCTTGTGGGTATTAGTCTAGTACTGGCACTGACCAGCCATACTTGGGCCAAGAGGACCCACCACTACCCACCTGAGACGTGGACGAGGTGTCCTTTCTACAGCACTTGGGACACACCCACTCACGACCAGCCTCTTCCATCTGCTTGCCTGCAGAGCACACGGAGAGAAAAGGGTTACAGGACAATCATGTTACAAAAGAAAGGCAGCCTAACTAAATCATTACACACCTTTTTTACTAACCTTGACGCTAATCCTCTTGCTGACATCCTAGGTCAACAGCAACTGGTATTCAAAGCTACTGTTACTGCGAAACAATACTAATCAACAACACAACATTATTTTCCCCTGATTGACTGCAAAACCGATTGTAGGCTTCTAAATCTGAAATTCAGAGGCTTGGTGAGACTTGGCCTTGAATATTGGGACAACTAGTAATTTGCTCGAGATTTCAAGGACTGTTCCTGTCCTCACCGACTTTTGAACGAGTGAACAGAGAAAGAGGGAGAGATGATCAGCACAGTTCCGCCACGGATGCGGTTGAAGGTCATCTGGCTCCATACTGGAACAGGGAACAAGAGCCGAGGGAACACGCTGGACCCCCGCTCCAGAAAAATCCACATCTGACAAACTTCCCTCGATTGACATCTAAGGGGTTGGGTGAGCAGGAGCTGCCCAGACAAAAAACCCTGAAAAAGAGACAGCAACAACCTCCCTTACCTTTCCGTGACCCACATTTATATCCCCTTTTGGCAAGCGGAGAGGAGCAACAGTTGTAGCTGTGCAAACCGAACTTTTTATTTCTGACAAACATAAAACAGGTTACAGTTGTTAGGCCTATCTAGTAAATTTGACTCCTACTTCTTTTGATTATCAATGAAAAAAATTGAGTTTCCATCCAGCTCACTATATGTGTGTAGCCTGTCAAGAGCATGGGCTGAATTGCGGCCCTCCACTGCCCTGACCCGCTTGTATGCACGACATGCCTCAGATTTCTCACGGGCAAAAGTAGAGGGTGCTCTGACAGCCAACGGAAAGGTAAAACGAACAGATATGATTAAATTGGAGTGCAAATGCATTCTGATACACTGGAGTAACATACTCCTGGTATCAAACGTCAAACCAGTAGCCAGTGCTGCATCAAATCATCGACAAGACATCGTCCGTCTCCGGGACTGCTTTCGACTCACGGCATGCTCAGGTACCCACAATTTACAGGGGGATGTCACAAGTATTTTATTCAAATGAATAAAGCAACAGCGGTCCTCCGGGATGGAACAGTCTATAGGTAGGTAAGATAAAGAGTGATCAATTCACAACAGATCAGATTTAAGCTGAAAGGTTGATTTCTCGAAGGTCGCGGAGAAGTGATTCCCACTGAGTTGCCTTTGAGAAAGCTCAGTAAGCATTAGGCAGAGCGTAAAAGATGACCCTTTCGCACAAAAAGGCTAAGGTGTGTGCGTAAATGTGAGAGAAAGGCGAGGTGCGCCTTACTGTCGGCCACCCCCATTCTTGGGGGATTCGGCCTAAAGTCTTTATCTGAACACACTGAAAATTAACCGAATTATTGCCTCCTGTCAATCCTGGCATACTTCAATCATGCCAATTACGTCTCTCCTCACAGATCGCACATTCCCGTTACACCCCACAGCCGCCAACGCTTTGTTTCATGCACTCTATCCTTTTGCCTCACCAGGCTTTTCTTCATGAACAGCTGCTGTCATTGTTTGAATTTAAAGTCCCTCTGGATAAATATACTCACGCATCAATCCGTACCTTTCAGTTTTCTTGCATTCACTAATATCTCTTTCTAGGCTTTATCAAAAGGCTTTGCTTGAAATAATCAAATCTACGCATTTACTCTACAACTCACCTCATGCCAATCCCAATCAGATCCAATCAACCGCCTCGTCACACTCTGGAAGTTTGTCTCCATATCGGCCGCACTCTCATTCAGACCTCTCAAGATTACATTAGCCCCACTCTCATTCAGACCTCTCAAGATTACATTAGCCACACTCTCATTCAGACCTCTCAAGATTACATTAGCCGCACTCTCATTCAGACCTCTCAAGATTACATTAGCCCCACTCTCATTCAGACCTCTCAAGATAACATTAGCCACACTCTCATTCAGACCTCTCAAGATTACATTAGCCCCACTCTCATTCAGACCTCT
Organism: Gammarus roeselii; assembly: GCA_016164225.1. Lineage (NCBI taxonomy): Eukaryota > Metazoa > Arthropoda > Malacostraca > Amphipoda > Gammaridae > Gammarus > Gammarus roeselii. The sequence continues at coordinate 1,815 of SDVV010002430.1, read as the reverse complement.
CAAGATAACATTAGCCACACTCTCATTCAGACCTCTCAAGATTACATTAGCCCCACTCTCATTCAGACCTCTCAAGATAACATTAGCCACACTCACACTCAGACCTCTCAAGATAACATTTCGCTAGATTTTTTTCATTTTCTCCTGTACCTCACGCACCTCTCAACGAACAATTTCACTAAATGGGGCTGACGCGGAAAAATGTTCAAGTGAAGCCTAATCAAGCCTGATATAATCATGAATCAAGGGGGCAGAGTGTGTATAGATAAAGATTTGAACATGAGCACATGACGCTTTCACCGCCACAACCAGCGAAAGCAGAATGGCCCACCACAGAGTAAATTCTGTCTGCTGAAGTTCGATCATGCTTTTTACACCTGCACTGCATGCAATACTAGGTAATGGCACGGTCTCCATCCTCAAGAAATCCATCCTTGACACCTTTCTTTAATCGTACACACTCTTGAGATGGAGTGAAATGATCTAACACTGTCACGGCAATCAATGGACTCATGTACCCTGGCATCCACAAAAAGCACGAGTTCCCTCGATCGTTCAGCACCACCATCCAAATCTTTCACAGAACTGCCATCTTGAGCACCAGCAACAGAACGTATTGAAAAACCGAAACATTCTGCCCAACCGTTCCAGAGATATTAACAACAAAGTTGGGTTCGGCTTGAAAGGGATGTCACTTCCTTCGACGCACTGCTGCAGGAAGAAACCGAAAACGACCTGCCCACTCTACACTTCAGACATACACGAGTTGAGGATGCAGTACCACCTCCAAGTCCACACGCAAAATGTGTTCCAAAGAGAAGCTACAGTCCAGCGAAAATCGGCCTAGACTAGTGCTTCGCCGTTTCAGGTATCTTTCAACGAAGGAATCAATGATTTTGTCGGCAACGTGAAAAGGCATGAAAATGCATAAACAAAATAATGAATTTTTCACGGTTGGTAAGCAAATCAATATATTTCCATTATAATCCAAATGAAAAGGGTAAGTTCAATATTAACGTCGTCTTTACCATCAATAATAAGACGCTACCCAACACAAAAAACAATGCAACCAGCCTCACCCATGGCCTTGGTGATGCCGACGCATGAGCCGTGGAACCAGTCCTCGCACTGGTCGCAGCAGATCATGAAACGGTTATTGTGTGGTCGCTGGCACACGCACCACAGCCGCTCGGGGTCGTCCTCCTCCACGAACTCGTCAGATGAGGACTGTTGCTAAAAATCAGAGGAGAATGGTGAGTTTGGAAGACGGGCGTCGAAATGGGTCAATTGTGCTACACTAATACAACTAAACCATTACAGAAACCAAACCAGACGGTGGGACAATTCGTACAGGTTTTTACTGAGATTTCAATGAAATTGCAGCTCCGTCGTATGTTGTGTTTCAGCTATTTTTGCAGCACATTATTATACATCAATTATGTGATATATCTGCAAATATTTTTATAAACAGTGCCTTCCGAATAAAGGCCTTTACTATAGCCAACACGTACTGCAATGGAGCATCTACATAGCTGATCCTTTCTAACTTACGTCTTCATCATCCTCTTCTTCTTCTTCCACCTCCTTCACACCGTCTTCGTGACTATCAGGTTTGTCAAGGTGATCCACCACCTCCAAATCAACGAAGAATTGCTCATCATTCTTGGGTACTCGTCTCCTCCTCTTGAGCGTGTGGTGACCCTCATCATCTTCGTCAATCTCCTCTTCCTCGACTTCATCAGCCTTCACATTCATTTCTTCATCCTCTTCTTCGTCGCTGAGGGTTTCCTTCTCGTCGAACATGATCATCTCATC
>SDVV010002429.1:0-23078 GCA_016164225.1 Gammarus roeselii | reverse complement strand
ACTGGTCCTCCTTGCATAGCTCCTCTACCTGGTTTCTGAGCGTAATCATGTCTTGATTTTGGTAGAGTCTCTTTATACCCCGCGGTAAGGCGCGACACGAACTAAGGTTTATCTGCCCGAGGTCCAGGCAGCGGCGCAGTACGCGGCGAACAGCAGATACTGTGCAGGAAGACCCGCACAAGTTTAGGACCCTGGGGATGAACGATGAGAGTGAGAACTTCAAATGATACACGGGCAGGAAGACATTATACATCACAGATACAGGAACACCAAGATCGAATATATATACTGGTGAAATAGCTATACTTGTGGAATAGCTTGTAAGTAATGAATGACTTTCTCTCCCCTGTTGACTTTTAAAACGTATTATTACACCATCATACAACGATATGCAATACAAGCAAAACCCATGAGCAACAGATCCAGGCAGTAGGTTCGTTAAGCATACAAAAGAGTTTGACCAAATTTGCTCACTTGAAGCAAATGGCCAATTTATTTTCTAGTCCCCACCATCTGATACTGTGAGCAATTTACCATCCAGCTAGTCCATGGAAGAGGTAACGTGCACGATTTGTTTGGTCCGATTAGTGCGACGGCCACAACAGTATTGCCTGCACGCACGTGCAACCATCCCGATACATTTTTGGCAGATAAACATTTACGTTACCCCACCGCAGGAAACGGGTGTTCGTATCATCTACCTGAGATTAGCAGCATCCTCAGCTGCGGCACACAGGGCAGCATCCACTACCTCCCCGTCTCCGGTCCACGCGAGGTCCAGCTCCTGGGGAGTGAAAATAAGGCAATAAGACAAGTCCTTAACACGCTCGGACTTGATCATTAGATACAGGTACAGACACAAGGTCAAAAGTCCCCCAGCATCGGGGGTGGCCGACGGCAAGGCGCACCTCACACTCTCACACCTTAGCTCTTTGCGCAAAAGGGTCCAGCCGGATACCTCGCAACACACACCCCCCGGGTCATGATTGCGTTTTGAGGTCAGTGTCGGTAGCAAGGCCCGATAGCGTGACTAGTTTACCCCTGCCGCGTCATGATGACCGCCCCCCCCCCCCCCCCCCCCGCCACGACCATCCCGTCTCCCAACGATTTGCGTAGGGCGGGAAAGCACATCAGGGCAGCGTGAAAACTCATCCGTTCACTATCATTCTCCACTCACGCCTAACCAGAGCACGCTCTTTCGCTACTTTCACACTCATGTCACTCCTTCCTAACGCCTGCTTCACACCATCCATCCACCGAAACTTCGGTCTCCTTCTAGGTCTACGTTCACTCCTCTGACTTCAACACCTTTCACCAATTTTCCTTCATCCATCCTGATCAGGTGCCCGAACCATCTCAGAACACGCGAATCAACTCTGTCCTCTATCTTCTTCACCATCCTCGTTCTGATTCGAACCTGTCTCTCAGCGACACTCCAGCCATGCTCCTCAAACATTCCATCTCGAAAACATTCAACCTTCTTCTCCCCTCTGCTCTCACCCCCAAAGCCTCAGCTCCGTACAGCACATTTGGCACAACGACACCCTCATACAGCCCTCTCTTTGCTTCTATCCCCAACGTCCTACAGCTCATTACATTCTTCAGTGCACAAAACACTTAACATCTCCCTTCACTCGCGCCTTCACTTCAGTTTCCACTAGTTCAGTCATCTCCACAAGGGAGCCCAGATACGTAAAACACTGAACTTCTTTCAAGAGCTCTCCATTTAGGGGGACACTATTTTTGCTCGCATCGACAGTCTTCGAGACATCACGCAGCCTTGTCTCAGTCCCACTTTCACTCTGACACATGCTCGGCTGCCAACATAGAAACTCTGCACCGCATTCAACAGATGTACGCCCACTCCATACAAACGCAACACCCTCCACAGCGCTTCCCTGTCAATCCTGTCGTATGCCTTCTTCAGATTCATGAAAGCCCTAAACACGTCCTTTCCCTTTGCAAGTTACTTCTCACAGACCTGTCTCACTGCAAAAATCTGATCGGCACACTCTTTACCACTCCTAAAGCCACACAGTTCCTCTCCAATTGCGCAGTCCGTACAGCCTCTAATCCTTTTGATCAGCACTCTCCCGTTCAACACACCAACCACACTTAATAGACTGATACCTCTCCAGTTGCAGCATTCATTTTAATCTCCTTTGCTCCTATACAGCGGAACAATGCAGGCACTGCGCCACTCAATTGGTACCACGCCTGCCACAAAACACAAGTTCAGTAACCTCACCAACCATTCGACAATCGTTATTACACCTTTTTTCAGGCACTCGGTCGCAACGCCATCCAAACGAGGGGCTTTCCCTGCTTTCATCACCTCCACCGCCTCCTGCACCTCTTCCCTGGTAATGTCAGCCACAAGTCTCTCAACCAAAACTGGCATCCGAGCACCACCACCCACAGCAACAATATCAGCCTCTCCGTCTTCCTCGACATTCAACAACTCATCAAAATACTCGGCCCACCTCTTCCGTACATCACTACTTTCCAACATCAACTGACCGTTTTCATCTTTCACCACTTCCTCCTTTCTGGTCTCTCCCTCTCTCACTCTCTTCACCTTTTTCCAGAGCATCTTGTTCTCCTCAAAATTCTGACACAACCGTCTGCCCCACCTGACATCAGCGTCCCTTTTGGCTCTCCTCACCACCCGCTTCACCTCTATAGCCTTCATAGGCCAACGACTTCACCTGCAACCACTCCTCAAACACTCCTCTTTCCGTGCCACCGCCAGTTTACCCTCTTCGTTCCACCACTCGCCACCTTTCCTTCTGCACCCGCCCACACGGCGAGCCCCACACACATTCTACCCACATCACAGCAACGCATCTCTCAACGTCCCTTTCTTCCTCCACATCTCTCAGGTCCTGTCCTCTCACGTTGACATATTCTTCTTCCAACGCTCGTTGGAACTCCTCAGCTCTGCTTCTCATATTCAGTTCACTCACTTTCACTACCTCTCTTCCTCCTCCCACTCATTTGTTGCCCTTCCACCTCTGCTCCACTCTTAATCTACCTTCCACCAGCAGATAATCAGACACTCCTCCACCCTTCCTCTCAACACCCGCCTATCCAACAGCCCCCCACCACTCTCCTCGATATCAGCACAAAATCCATCAGCGCTCTTTCCACCACTGCACCACGGGCCATCCTTACCCATGTGTACATGTGGATATCTCACTTTTTGAACCAACTGTTCCCGACCACCATCTCCTGCTCCATACACAGATTTATCAGGTTTTCTTCATTGTCATTTCAACCAGGAACGCCATACCTTCCTATCACATTCTTCACCACTGCACCTCCAACTCTCGCATTGAGGTTACGCAATACAACTACATTGAATTGACCTCCTAAGCTGAATCAAATCCTTTCAAACATTTTCCGAATCATCTCCAACCTAGCCCTGCCCACCTGCAGCGATGCCGCCCACTTGCGCACGACGAGCTCCAGTCTGTCACTGTACCGCTTCACGCTCGAGCCGCCTGAGAGGTAGAGGTGCTCGATGTTCCACGGAGGGATCCGCACTAAGGACCCGTCGCTAATTTGCAAACATCTGGAACAGAGTGCAGGAGCACGCGTACATTATGGTTGGTTAGGTCACTAAAATTTACTCACTTAAAATCAATTTATATCGTGTACCAATAATACTGAAAGCGTCCACTCCGCGTCAAGATGGTAAGCAGTAAGGTAGGATTGTTGCTCATTCGCTTTCAAGCATGTCCTACTGTTCTACGGGACTGAGACGTTAGGGGCGAGAGCGTAGGAGAGAACATGGAGAATGTATTAGAGATGAAATGTTTGATGGGGAAGGCTGGAGTGACGTGGAGGGATAGGATCAATAATGACCTAGCTCGAATTAGAGCGGGGAGGGTGAGAAAGTTGGAGACCGTAGATTCCCAGGTTCCAACGTTGTTAGGACACATGGTAGAGAGAATGAAAGGAGATTACTGAGAAAGCTGAGGACAGCGTAAGTGAGTGGGAATAGGCCTAGGGAAAGAGTAAAGTTTGCGCATATGGACGGGGTGAAGCAAACTTTAGGGAGGAGAGACATCAGTGTGCGGGTAGCGAAAGAGAGCGCAAATGACAGGAATGAGTGGATACATTTTTACGTGGCTCTAATGCGGTAAAGGCGCTCGTGCACTTATGCTGCCACTCATCTCAGACCTCACTCCTGACCAAAAGTGTATGTTGAATGGTCCTGGCCAGACCCTTTAGCGTGAAAAAGCAAAAGGGTAGTGTGAGGTGTGGTTTGCCGTCGATCACCGCACTACTGGAGGATTGACCTCGCCCTTGTATCTGTACCTTTGTTGTAAAACCTCACCAAAGTTTGACAACAAGAACGTTAAGAAAAGATAATAAAATTTAGAAAGGAAGCTTAGTGGTGGCCTAGAGTGGAGTCAGATATTCCATTCAATTCTGATGACATCATTTGATTGTGAAGCTCAACTCCTGTTCTCTATAGTCTAGATTTGAGTGATGAGGCTTTCACGCGCGCTGGAGTCAGCATCCTTCTGGCGCTGAACGTCAAACCAGCAACAAGTGCTGTATCAAGCTTGATATTAGTTCTGGATTAGAGTATTTGAGTTTACTAAATTCAATTTTCTTCAAGCGGCGAATGTCAAAGGTATGCACGGGTGCCACAAGAAGTACAGGAACTCCAAAGGTGCTAAGGCCATATGGCCCCAGCATTACCCAGGTGGCAACAAGCAGTGTCATCACTAAAATTACCCTACACCACAGAACCAAGTATTCGCCGTCGTCTTTAAGGTGCCTGGGCCAATGCGCCCGAACACCTTCTATGGGAAAATTAAAAAGGGACAGGAAATATTGACCTCATCCATGAGATCTTCACTCCGTGCCGGGGATCTCACGCAGGGTAACAGCATGAATGAAAAGAAGGAGGAATCGTAGTCAAAGGTAGCATTAAAGAACGAAGGTAACCCCAAAGGAGGGAATTTGAGATCAGTTAGAGGAATTTCAAACTAATCATATGATGCGAATGAACTAAGTAACAAATACAGACACTAGGCCGCATCAACCAGAAAGGGGGGTGGCCGACGGCAAGGTGCACCTCACACCCACATACGCTCACACTCGCACAACTTAGCACTTTTGTGCTAAAGGGTGCGGCCGGTAACACCGCAACACACACTCTGGGTAACGAGTGCGGTCCGAGGATCCGTTGTCAGCAGCACGGCCCGACAGTTTCACTGGTTTACCCCCGCAGCGTCATTACGCTCCCCCCCCCCCACCCACGACCATCCCGACAGCGTGATGCCATGGGCGGGAAAGCATATCAGAACAGCGTCAACATCAACCATTCACAACCATTCTCCACACACGCCTGTTCATTGGAGGCTCTCTCGCTACTTCCATATTCGTGTCTCCTTCCTAACGCCTGCTTTACACCATCCATCCAAACTCCGGTCTACCACTAGGCCTGCGACCACTTTTTGCCAATCTCCCTTCATCCATCCTCTCCATGTGCCCGAACCATCTCAGAACACGCGAATCAACTCTGTCCTCAAACTTCTTCACCATCCCTGTTCTGATTCGAACCACGTCGTTGGTGATCCGGTCTCTCAGCGTTACTCCAGCCATGCTTCTCAAACATTTTATCTCGAAAACATTCAACCTTCTTCTCTCCTCTGCTCTCACTCCCAAAGTCACAGCTCCGTAGAGCACAGTTGGGACAACAACACCCTCATACAGCCCTCTCTTTGCTTTCGTCTCCAACGTCCTACAGCTCATTACACTTTTCAGTGCACACAACACTTTACACCCTTCCTCCACTCGCGCCTTCACTTCAGTTTCCACTAGTTCAGTCATCTCCACAATGGGAGCCCAGATACGTAAAACACTGAACTTCTTTCAAGAGCTCTCCATTTAGGGGGACACTATTTTTGCTCGCATCGACAGTCTTCGAGACATCACGCAGCCTCGTCTCAGTCCCACTTTCACTCTGACACATGCTCGGCTGCCAACATAGAAACTCTGCACCGCATTCAACAGATGTGCGCCCACTCCATACAAACGCAACACCCTCCACAGCGCTTCCCTGTCAATCCTGTCGTATGCATTCACCAGATCCATGAAGGCCCAGAACACATCCTTTCCCTTAGCAAGGTACTTCACACAGACCTGGCTCACTGCCAAAATCTGATCGGCACACCCTCTACAGCTCTTAAAGTCATACTGTTCCTCTCAAATTTCGCAGTCCGTACAGTCTCTAATCCTTCTGATCAACACTCTCCAGTACAACTTACCAACCACACATAACAGACTGATACCTCTCGAGTTGCAGCATTCATTTTTATATTTTTTGTCCTTGTATAGCGGAACGATGCAGGCGCTGCGCCACTTGATCGATACCACGCCAACCATAAAACACAAGTTTCAATCAACTCATCAACTATTCGACAATAGTTACTCCATACTTCTTCAGGCACTCTGTCGCAACGCCATCCGAACCAGGGGCTTTCCCTGCTTTCATCACCTACACTTCCTCCTGCACCTCTTCCCTGGTTATGTCCGCCACAAGTCTTTCTCCCAAAACTGGCATCCGAGCACCACCACCCACAGCCACACTGTCAGCCTCTCTGTCATCCTTGACATCTAACAACTCATCAAAACACTCGGCCCACCTCTTCCGTACATCGCCACTTCCCAACAAGAACTGGCCATTTTCATCTTTCACCTTTTCCTTCTTTCCGGTCTCTCCCTTTCTCACCCTCTTCACCTCTTTCCAGAACACCTTTTCGTTCTCCTCAAAATTCTTGCACAACTGTCTGCCCCACCTGGTATCAGAGTCACTTTTGCCTCTTCTCACCACCCGCTTCACCTCGTTTCTTCTCTCTTTGTAACTTCCATGAGCCAACACTGAATTCACTTGCAACCACTCCTCAAACGCTCCTATTTTCCGTGCCACTGCCAGTTTGACCTCCTCGTTCCACCACTAGCAAACCTTTCCTTCTGCACCCGCCCGCACGGCGCGCACCACACACCATCTTCGCGCATCTCAGCAACGCATCCCTCTATGTCTCGCGTTCTTCCTCTACATCTCTCAGGTACTGTCCTCTCAGGTTGTCATATTCTTCCCTCAACGCCTGCTGGAACTCCTCGGCTCTACTTCTCACATTCAGTTTACTCACTTCCACTACCTCTCTTACTCCTCCCACTCGTTTGTTGCCCTTCCACTTCTGCTCCACTCTTAATCTTCCTTCCACCAACAGGCGGTGACACTCCTCGACCCTCTTCTCTCAACAACAGCACATCAAACAGCCTCCCCACCACTCTCCTCGATATCAGCACAAAATCCATCACCGCTCTCTCCACCACTGCACCACGGGTCATCCTGCATCCTACCCATGGGTACTTGTGGATATCTCGCTTCTTCAACAAACTGTTCCCGACCACTACCTCCTGCTCCAACCTATCAGGGTTTCTACACTGTAATTTCTACCGGGAACGCTATACCTTCCTATCTTTTTCTCCATCGCTACATTCATCCATACATCTCCAGTTCGGCCTAGTGTCTGTATCTGTACATCTCCAACTCTCGCATTAAGTTCACCCAGTACAACTACATTGAATTGACCTCCAAAACTCTCAATACACGCAATCAGGTCAGTCCAGAATTACTCCCTCTCCTCTTCACTCCTCTCGCTGCCAGGTCCGTAAGCACTCACAAATGCTCATCTCTCTGCGCCGTACTCAACTTTCACCCCCATCAATCTTGATGATCCCTCCTCCCGTTCGGTAACGCTACTAGTTAACCGATCACTCAATATCAAGACCACACCTTCTCGTACCCAACCTTCCTCCACACCAGACTTTTTTCCACTTACCACACCAAACTCACATTCGCCCTTACTTTTCAATTTAGTCTCACTCAGCGCAATCACATCAAGCGTCCTCCTCACAAACATCTCACCAATCTCGCTCTTCTTTACCTCATTCATACTACAGCCACGCACATTCAGCGACCCTAACAATAGAATTCGGAAAGGCGTGAGCCTCTCCTCCCCCCGCTCGTCTTGCCGTCTTTGAGGAAGGGTCTTACAGAGGAAGGGATTCCTAGCCCCTTCGCCCCACCCCTCCTGGTCGCCTTCGACGACACTCAGAGGTTACGGTAACACGATTCTACTCCCGGCTACGGGGCGCCCTTCCCGTCGCCTTCTACGACACGCGGTGGTAGCAAGATACTAACGCCCCGGCTACAAGGCTCTAATATAGGTAAGTAACGGTTGAGTTAATTCAGGATGGGAAGAAAAGGAGAGATAGTCTACAGGGGGATTGAGGCGTTCAGTCCTCCGCTCCGCGGCAAGTGAACCTAACAGATGTCTAGAATCGGGGTCATGTAGAAGAGCAATACAACAGCGAAACGATTAGCTAGCCGCACCATTCAGAACGAGACGGAACTTCAGGGGAGGAGACAATACTTATATTAAATACCTCCAATTTCAAGACAATACTTCCACTTATAAGAGGAGACGGGACCCCAGGTGAGGTGACAATACTATTCCTAACCTTCAGTTCTGAACATCACCACCAGCATCATTGTTTTACATCATCGTCTCGAAGATATGCTGGGGTTGAACAACGATTGCAATCAAAATATCGTGGAAGCGAATAAGAAAAAGTCCTTCTCCATCACATAACCCTTAAATTACTAACAGTATACTACACTTATTGCGTGAAATAATATGGACTAGCTTAGTAACATCTATTCTCCTCTCGACCTCACCCTCTAACATCCAGCAGTGTGAGCCGCGTGGACGTTTTCAATATCCTCTCGAGTTCCTGATCGCAAGCCCCGATGTGCTGACGGTCGTCCGTAGCGAGGTAGAGGTGCTCCAGAGCAGGGAACCCGGGAGATGCGGCCTGGAACAGATTAATGGGTTAGGTCTCCAGTCCGATGATCCGTCGATGGCATTAGCTATAGGAAGGTAAAGCAGCAATGATCAATCTCACATTGCACAGCATGGCCGCCCCACTGAGCGTATTGTTGTTGCTTGACCATAGCTACTCCCGTGGTGGATGAGCCCCGTCCAGCGTTCAGCCCGAAAACCCGGGTACCCACCGACATGTCCGTGTTGGGAATGTTTCAGCAGGTGCTGGCTGGTCCCTATGTTAGACCTATACCATACAGGAAGTTGGTTCGCTAATGCGCGAAATCGACGTCCTGTGCGCTCTAAATGTCCAAGTTGAGAACGGGTGTCGAAGAATCTGCATTAGATATGACGAGTGACACGTATTTTTAGCATGTTCGAGTTCATTTCCATTTAAATTCGAGCGACGGCCATCGATGTCCTCTAATCGCTGAACGCCAAATCGGCAATCAGTGTGGCGACACTATCGGTGTGTTATCTTTTATCGGTATGGCAACATTATCGACATGTTATCTTCTATCGGCGTGGTAACAATATCGGCAAGTAATCTTTTATCAGTGGGGCAACAATATTGGCAGGTCATCTTTCATCAGTGTGGCAACAATAAAGGAAAGTCATCTTCAATCAGTGTATAACAATCAGCAAGTAATTTTCCAGCAGTGTGGCAACACTATCGGCAAATTATCTTCCATCAGTGAGGCAACACTAACGGCAAATTATCTTCCATCAGTGTAGCAACACTATCGGCAAGTTATCTTCCATCAGTGTGGCAACAATATCGGCAAGTTATCTTCCATCAGTGTGGCAACAATATTGGCAAGTTATCTCCCATCAGTGTGGCAACACTATTGGCATGTTATCTTCCATCAGTGAGGCAACAATATCGGGAAGATGTCATCCATCAGTGTGGCAACAATATCGGCAAGTTATCTTCCATCAGTGTGGCAACAATATCGGCAAGTTATCATCCATAGGTGTGGCAACAATATCGGCTAGTTATCTTTCATCAGTGTGGCAACACTATTGACAAGTAATATTTCTATCAGTGTGGCAACAGTATCGGCAAGTGATCTTTCATCAGTGTGGCAACGATATCGGAAAGTCATCTTCCATCAATGTGGCAACAATATCGGCAAGTTATCTTCCATCAGTGTGGCAACAATATCGGCAAGTTATCTTCCATCAGAGTGGCAACAATATCGGCAAACTATCATCCATCAGTGTGGCAAAACTATCGACAAGTTATCTTCCATCAGTGTGGCACCAATATCGGCAAGTTATCATCCATAGGTGCGGCAACAATATCGGCTAGTTATCTTTCATCAGTGTGGCAACGCTATCGACAAGTAATCTTCTACTAGTGTTGCAACAATATCGGCAAGTTATCTTCCATCAGTGTGGCAACGATATTGGCAAGTTATCTTCCATCAGTGTGGCAACAATATCGACAAGTTATCTTCCATCAGTGTGGCAACAATATCGGCAAACTATCATCCATCAGTGTGGCAACACGATCGGCAAGTTATCTTACATCAGTGTGGCAACAATACTGGCAAGTTATCATCATCAGTGTGGCAACAATACTGGCAAGTTATCATCATTAGTGTGGCAACACTATCGGCAAGTTTTCTTCCATCAGTGGGGCAACAATATTGGCAAGTTATCTTCCATCAGTGTGGCAACACTATCGATAAGTTATTTCCCATCAGTGTGGCATCAATATCGGCAAGTTATTTCCCATCAGTGTGGCAACAATATCGGCAAGTTATCATCCATCAGTGTGGCAACACTATCGGTAAGCTATCTTCTATCAGTGTGGCAACAATATCGACAAGATATCTTCATACAGTGTGGCAACACTATCGGCAAGATATCTTCCTTCAGTGTGGCAACACTATCGGCAAGTTATCTTCCATCAGTGTGGTAACACTTTCGGCAAGTTATCTTCCATCAGTGTGGTAACACTTTCGGCATGTTATCTTCCATCAGTGTGGGAACCCTTTTGGCAAGTTATCTTCCATCAGTGTGGTAACACTTTTGGCAAGTTATCTTCCATCAGTGTGGCAACACTATCGGCAAGGTATTTTCCATCAGTGTGGCATCAATATCAGCAAGTTATCTTTCATCAGCGTGGCAACACTATCGACAAGTTATTTTCTGCCAGTGTGGCAACAATATCGGCAAGTTATCTTTCATCAGTGTTGCAACACTATCGGCAAGTTATTATCCATCAGTGTGACAACACTATCGGCAAGTTATTATCCATCAGTGTGACAACACTATCGGCAAGTTATTATCCATCAGTGTGGCAACACTATTTGTAAGTTATCTTTCTTCAGTGTGGCAACAGTACCGGCAAGTTATCTTTCATCAGTGTGGCAACAATATCGGCAAGTTATCTTTTATCAGTGAAACAACATCAACAATAACGTCAAGTTTTCTTCTGAAGTTGTACTCCTTCCCGTTGTGCCGAGAACATGCTTCCAGCTTTCTGTGCGGGGCAGCAATGATCAGAGTGCTAAGGTTGTCTAGTGCGAAGCTCCTTCTAGCACCGAACGGGCCAATAACGAACAAACTCGATTTGCCCCGTCTCAGAGTTCTCAGGATTTGCAGTAACAGGTATTGGGGGTCATTTACTCCATCACGCTGCACTCCGTGAAAGTTCAATGAAGATAGGATGCGGAGTCACCGTGGATGAGGTCAGCATGCCGGCAGGAAACCTCACATGAAAACAAGGATGAAAAGAAAAAGCTGCCATAAAATTGCCCTCACACCAACGCAATAGTCAATAAACACAGCCCTACCACGGCCTTCGTATCCACAGATCGGCAGCCTCATTGTGGCATAACCCAACTTTCCTTTCCAAGTCCCTGTTACCCGTGATGACACTATTCTCCTATCCACCACCCTGCCGCCCCATGGTGGCACATACTCTGATCTGTCAACTAACCTCAAACATCTTAAGCTGACACTGCCCACTTCCCTCCTCCCTAACCTGCTGCCCAATGGTGATGCTGCTTCCCTTATCATCAATCATTTGCCCTGTATGGTGGTACTACCCACCTTTTCACCAACATGACACTAATCGATATTCTATCTCAAAACGAATCTCACTAACACCAAGAGGCAAATTGGTTTGGGGCTGACGGCATGTTGTTGCCGTCTAACATTTGTGAACAGAGTCAAAAGGTGGCACCAACCTGCTGCCCCATGGTGGCTGGACAAAACTTGGCCTTGGTGAGGCTGAGTCTGAGCACCCTGAGCTGAGGACAGCCTTCTTGTAGTCGCTCGAGGTTGATCAATAAACAGTCTCGGCCGACGGTTTCGACCCGACTCAGGTCCAGCACTTCCAGCTGACTGCACTGGGTCTGAAGGTGAGAGGAGATACACGTTGTCACTAAGTTGGATAATAAATAGATAAAATGGGCATTTTAAAGTCAAGAACTGATATAAACAGAGACTTGCGGGATTTCCATTAACTAACCAAAGCTAAATGACGTGAATTGGTATCCAGAAGGCTAGTGCTTATACAGACCGACTTTGGCAGTTTCAACTATATGACTAGAAATGAAAGAAGCAGCCGAGCTGGACAGTTTATACTATAACTTTGTAATCTGAAGATGATAGCGAACATAGACGGACTTTGTTGCCAATTAACAAACAAAGGAGGTTGCAGCCTAGTGGAATGAAACACCAGGTTGTCTTTGAACGCATCAAAGCGGTCTTGCCTGCTTTCTTGCTTCCTCGTACGACAGCTTGGCATACCTCTCCACTATCAACGTCTACTAACAGAGCTGGTGGCGGATTCAGAGGAGAAGCTATGTAGGCTAGTGTCGAGTTTGGTAGAGTGTGTGAGAGGAGGAAGTTTCGAGTGGACGTGGGTAGAAGTAAAGTAATGAGATGCTCAAGGACTGTCGATGACAGCAAAATTAGTGTCCTCATAAATGGAGTTGTTGGAAGAAGTCCAGTGTTTTAAGTATCTGGGCTCCCATGGGGAGAAAACTGAACTAGTGGAAACTGAGGTGAAGTCGCGAGTGAAGGAGGGGTGTAAAGTGTTGGGTGCACTGAAGAGCGTAATGAGCTGCAGGACGTTGGGGATTGAAGCAAAGAGAGGGCTGTATGAGGAAGTCGTTGTCCCAACTATGCTGTACAGAGCTGAGACTTGCGGGGTGAGTAGCAGAGGAGAGAAGTTTGAATATATTTTCGAGATGAAATGTTTGAGGAGCATGGCTTGAGTGTCGCTGAGAGACAGGTTCAATAACTGACGTGGTTCGAATCAGAACGGGGATGGTGGTGAAGAAGTTAGAGGCCAGAGTTGATTCGCGTGTTTTGAGATGGTTCGGACACATTGTGAGGATGGATGAAGGGAGATAGGTGAAAAGGGTGTTGAAGGCAGAGGCGAGTGGACGTAAGCCTAGATGGAGGCAGAAATTTGGGTAGATGGATGGTGTGACGCAGGCGTTAGGAAGGATAGATGTGAATGTGGAGGTAGCGAGAGAGAGTGCACTGGATAGGCGTGAGTTGAGAATGATTGTGAACGGATGAATTTTGACGCTGCCCTGTTGTGCTTTCTCGCCCTAGGCATATCGTTGAGAGACGGGGCGGTCATCATGACGCGGCAGGGGTATAACACTCACACTGTCGGGCCCTGCTGCCGTCACTGACCTCAACCCGCACTCATGACCCGGAGGGTGTGTTGCCGGACCCTTTAGCGCAGAAGAGCTAAGGTGTGCGAGTGTGAGTGTATGAGAGTGTGAGGTGGGACAGAGCTTATCGGACCACCCAATGCTTCCATTATTATGTGACGAACGTAAAAACTTGTAAAAATTGCTGCTCATCAATACAGCCAGTTATACTCCAAGGAATATTAATTTCAGGACACAGGAGAACAAACTGAACAATCCCTCTGCCCTGAAGCGGGCACAGGGGATCTTCGGTGTTACACTTAACATCGTCCGCCACAGCAGAACGATCATGTCTCTCAGCATCGTCTGTTGCTTGTTAAAAAAAAGCATGGATGTGATGTTTGAGAGTACCCCGGACCGATTGCAACAAATTGGAAAATTAAGTAAAAATTTTGAAAGGCTTGATTTGAGCTACAAGATAATTTCAATAGAGCACTCGGTAAAAACTATTAAATTATAAAACGCGTAGCACGTCAACTTCAAAACTGAAGAAGAGACTGGTCATTAGTTTCAAGATTGTTGCTATATTCCTCTCAGCCGAATCATGGGTCCTTCGACGCAGATATTTCCATACAGTGAGGCTAAAAATGTCTTTGTACTATCAAAAACTCGTCGCCGAGTTCAGAGGTTGAGCAGAGAAACGAAAACTCGTTCTGGAAAGAAGTTGATGTGTGCGGTGTTTTTTTTTAAGCTTACGCACTGAATGAAAAAAATTATGAATTAGTAGCAAAGACTAGACATTTTGAAATTCCTTAATCGAATACTGCATGCAGGGCAAGTAAAAAAAATAGCCAAGTTCAAAATTAGATTTAAAAATACACAAGTAATTATTTGATTTTGGACTAAAAACGAATTACAAAATAAACGTGAAGCGCTTCTTAAGGTGTTCTTCTTTATTCAAGTCATAGATTAGATTAGAGTGTCAAGGCTTTCTAGTGCACTGGAGTCAATGTCCTTCTGGCACCGAACGTCGAACCAGCAGCCAGCGCTGCATCAAGTCGTCGTCAGTCTCCGGGATTGTTTCGACTCGCGGCATGCTCAGGTCACTATTGTTTATAGGTATATAGGGGATGGGGGTCACAAATGTGTCTTTCTCAAAGTGAACAAAGAAAACGGTGGTCCTTCGGGATGGAGGAGTCTAGCGGTGAGTAAGATAAGTAAGATCAATTCACAACAGATCAGATTTCAGTTAGGAGGCCGGTTTCTTGAAGGTAGCTGAGAAGTGGTTCCGCACTGAATTGTCTCTGAGGGAACTCAGTAAGCATTAGGCGGAGTATATTAAGAAGGTCCAGAAACAGACTCCTGTTGGGGAAGTATGTGCGTCGACATTTCGTCCATGTGGGCACTCTGCCAGGACATGAGCTATTGTAAGAGGGACTAGACAGTCCATGCAGTAAGGAGGTGGCGACGCCTCCATTATGTGTCTGTGCGTTAGTCTGCTATGCCCAAATCTCAATCGACTTAGAATTAACTCAGTCCGTCGAGATTGGTTGCTTGATGAGACCCAGGTGTGGGTGTCTTTAATAGTACGCAATTTATTTCTCATAGGAACATCAGACCATTCCATGTTTCATTTATTCCGCACAGCTCTTCTAATCGCTGGGTAGTAAAAGTCAGTATATGGGAGTGAAAGCTGTTCTGCTGGGTCAGGCTCCGCTGCAGCTCTTCGCGCCGCTTCATCCGCCCGCTTATTGCCCACCACCCCACAGTGGTCCGGAGCCCAGCACAAACGAACGGTTTTGTTCCTGGAGGACAATCGCAGAAGCCAGCGCAAGATTGCTGAAACGACAGGGTGGCAACTGTTGAAGATCTTCAGTGCTTGAAGCGCACTGAGCAAATCACTGAAGATTGAAATACTGGCATCTGGAAGAGTATCGGCCGCCAAGAGGGCATCGCAATGGCCGTGAGTTCAGCAGTGAGAACTGACGCTGATGGCGTGAGTTTTCCACAGCATCGTCGTCTATTGATCCATCAGTGAAGATAAGCAAGCTATCAGCGTGATGAGTCTCCGCATGGGCTGAAAAAATAGCTCGAAGAGTTTGGGGATGCAACATCTGCCTTTCGGCCAGTAAAATAGTGAGGGCAAAGCATATTTTTTGATATACGCAAAATGGGAATGGCATCCCGCGGGAGAGGGTCCACCATGATGTGTGGTAGTCGAAGCTCAGCAGTGAGGAGCTCAAAGCGTTTTGAGAAGCTCGAGGAAGGAGCAAGATTAGGGTGGCTCTGTCGGATTGTGGTACATGTAGAGGATGTGGGCAAGCGAGGTCAACAAATTGGAGGTCAATTAGTTCTCGTCGCAGGGCAAGACTAGGCTCACCAGCTTCACAAAGAAGGCTGACAATAGGGGAGGAGCGGAAAGCTCCAGTACAGGCGCGAAGCGCGGCATTGTGAATTGGTTCCAGTGTTTTGAGAATATTTGGTTTCGCGGAGTCATAGACCACGCTCCCATAGTCCAGTTTGGACCGGATGATAGCGCGGTAAAGGCGTAATGATGTTATTCTATCTGCACCCCAGGTGAAGTGCGATGCGATCCGAAGAATGACAAATCGCTGTAAGCAGTCTATCTTAAGCGGCTGCACGTGGTACTTCCAGGTTATCTTCTGGTCGAATATTAGTCCTAGAAAGCTGAGTGTAGGTAGGAAAGGGATCATTTTTTCATAAAATCTGAGGTCTGGTTCCGTGTGTGCGAGACCGAAGGATATGAAGTGCATATGTTTCGCTTTTAGATATTTTAAAGCCTCGAGATTCTGTCCAGACAGCCACCTGAGCAATTGCACTCTATAGCTGACGTTGGAGTTGGGACACAACTGGCACCGTTGCGTATTATCATAAAGTCGTCAATGTACAGAGACCCATTCATGCAGGGAGGGATCACCCCCGTGATCCCATTAATGGCAATCGCCAATAGAGTGCACGAAAGGACGCTACCTTGGGGGACCCCCTCATCTTGAGTATGTATTTCCGAAAGGTGATAACCGATTTTGGCCCGGAGTACTCTCCACCGGAGGAAGTTCCGGATGAAAAATGCTAAGTGACCCCGGAGTCCCATCCGGTGTATCTCTCGGAGGATGCCATAATGCCAGGTTGTATCACATGCCTTCTCAAGGTCAAAGAAAACGCAAACTGTGTGTTGCTTGCGGTCCAAGGCCCCTTGGATATCAGTCACAACGCGTAATAATGTGTCCTGCTCTGATAGCGTCTTTCGAAATCCGAATTATAATGGGGAGAGGTTCGCTTCTAGGTGCCGAGTCAGTCGGGCATTCACACTCTTCTCCAGATCCTTCGCTACACACGAGGTGAGGGCTATAGAGCGGTAGCTGGTAAATTCATCGGTAGGCTTACTAAGTTTTGGGGAAGACAGAACCACTGCCTCTTTCCACTGATCGGGATAGGAGTGGGTAGACCAGACTGAGTTGAAAATACGACACAAGTAGGAGAGTGCAGAGGGATGTAGGTGCCGGAGCATCTCGTAGTAGATTTGATCATCACCAGGAGCAGAAGGGTTGGACGTGCGAATTGCAACAAAGATTTCACGTACCGTGATAGTTTCATTGTAAGGTAGCTCTAAGGGAATTTATGGAGAAGTCCAGATCCTTTTGTTCTGCAGTACGCTTTGTGATACGGAAAGCCGGGCTGTACCCAGAATCCGAGCTGACGGAGGAGTAAAGTGTTGCATTCAATCGCCGGTATCGATTGAATGCAAGCATCCTTTGCCGTTTTGCTATTTCACACAGGTCACTGCACCAGGGTGTCCTTATTTTAAGTGGTGTTCGCTTGGTTATAGGGATGCTGCGATCTGCAGTGTGAAGGAGGGTACTATTAAAGTTTTCCACCGTCTGGTCACATGATATATCCTGAGGTGGGAGATGAACGATTGCCAGTTGGCTTTACGCATTATGTATCAGCGAGCGGTAGAAGTATCTTCAGGATGGGAAGTAGTGATGGTGATGGAGAAGTGGTCACTCCCGTAGCGCTCCTCCAGCACTTGCCAGGCAAAGTCTGGGGAGAGGTTTGAGGAGCAGAAGGATAAGTCAATAGCCGATAACGATGCTGTCTGAGAATGGAAGTGCGTCGGTTCTCCAGTATTAGGAAGCGTAATATCAGGAGACAGAAAGAATGCTTCGACGTGCTCCCCCCCCAGAGGGAGTGTTTACCAATAAGGTCAACTAAAAGGAGGTATGCCTCAGAAAGTTGACCAACCAGGTTAGTGAAAAGCGCGCATGAAATTAGTTCGTTTGGAGAAATATTTAATTTAAAAATAGTAACGGTGCGTTTGAGGCCAACTCAGTGGGCCTGAGCTTGCTGAGTTGTTAGTAGAGGGATTGAAGTGCATGTGATTGCTTGATTTACTATTGTAGCCAGGCCAGTGCCCGGTCGAGCATCGGCAGTGGGCGAGGCGAAGTGGGCTTTATGCCCACTGGGAAAAGATGGTTTGTACATCCTCAGAAGAGTTTCCTGGAAGCTATCTATCATTGGATTATAGGTTTGGGTTAATTTCAATAGTTTAGCATAGTTAGCACGATATCCTCTAATGTTCCATTGAAGGACGAGGGTATCAGACATTGTGGTTTAGGTTAAAGAAATTCAAGGGTTAGGCTTGAGTTGATAAGGTCTAATTATATATCGCTTTTGTAGACTATGTCACTCACGGCCTGTCGGCCGCGTATCGCTGGAGCTTTTCTTTTGGCTAGGAGTCAACGAATGGTCACTTTTGCTTGGATCATCATCGTCCAGGTCGGAGCCAGTGCGCTTAGCGCTGGTAAGCGGCAAGCGAGTTGCTCCGACCCGAGGCGATGATGAGGTAGGGTGGGTATCACTTAATAGTGTGCTCGGCGCATTTCCTTTACGATTATAATCCGGAGCGGCTAAGCAAGGCAGAGGCGAAGGAGCATTTGGTGCCCTAATAAAGGCACCAGAATGACATCTGAGTTGAGCAGCAGTCTGGCTAGGCTGCGGGGTTACCAAGGGTAATCTTGGTTGAGCTTGGAGTAGGACGGGTTTAAACGTTGGTGACAGAACCCGAGTTTGCGTCCTATGTGGCTGGTGAGAAGCGCGTTAAGGTGGCAGCGTTTCTTTAAGTGGTGCTGCCTCCAATAAAGGCAGGTCGTTGTCCAGATTCAGGTCTGGGACTCCCATTGCACGTCGATCAGCAAGTGATGGGTGAGGCGAGGTGGGAGTGAGGGAAGGTATCTTCAGCGAAATTTCCGAGTTATCGGACAGTGCAAATGACTGTCATCGTGGGCTTCCTCCATTTCGAGAAAGATTAAGGGTATCGTGATGTAGGTTAGAAGGAACCCTGGTTACAGGTGTTCCCGCTGTCACCGCAGCAAAGCTAGTAAGCGGGCGGATAAATTTGGCGGTTACTTGTTTCTTGGATTTATGGTAGGAAAGCCGTTCTCTAGCTTGAAAAGCGAGTACCTCTTTTTCGAGTCTGTAATAGAAGCATTCGCGTGATGACGCAGGATGGTCCTCTGAACAGTTGGCGCAATTAGCAGGTCGGTCGCAATTGTGGCAATGTGCGTCCTTACCACAGCGAAAGCATGTACTTTTTATGTTCCTTATTCGTCAGGCATCACTTCCATGAACAAACTATTGGCAGTTGTGGCAGCGTCTGGGAATAGGGATGTATTCTCGGACCGAGCATTGTGTCCAGCCAATGTGGACATCAGAAAGCAGAGAACAGAGCTTGAATGTGGGCATGTAGACACCAGTTTACTCAACTCCGCTTCGCTGTCGTTTCACTCTGTATATCTTGGTGACTTGCTGATCCCCGAGTTCAGTAAGAATATCGTTGTCGGAGTGATTTGGTCTTTTATTATAATATATAGTTCCTTGTATCGTGTTGAGAGTAGGGTGCTAATAAAATTTTACAGGTATATTATTTAGTTGTTTTAGGTTCTGAATGTTCCAACTCTGCTCCTCATCCTTCACATCTACAAGGAGGGAGCCACTCTTAAGCTCATTGATGCGCTCCGGGGGTCCCCCCAGTGCAGCGCGGAGTTGTCGATTAGCTTGAAAAGTATTAGTATTGGACTGGTTCTCTCGCGAGATTGCCTTGACTGTGAAGAACTTATTGCAGTTTTTATTTTGAAAAAGATTTTCGAGTATTTTCTGATTTTCAACGTTTCGTTCATGGGGTCTCCACGATTGCGACGGCTTCTCCCGGGCTTTCGTCCGGAAGCAGCAAGTGCCGCACTCGCGTTACGGTCGTGTGTCTGGTTTCCAAAGTCCACCCCACCAGAAGTGGGGGAAGGCTGCTGTTGACTAATCATCTCTCCATCAGGCAGCCTGGGATGGAGGGGGTTTACGTCCACTATTTGGGCGCGACCGCCGGGTGAAGGCGGTGTTGAAGAGCGGCCACCAGATGGTGCTGCTGATACGTCATGATCTTGCGATAACCGTTGTTGTTGTTTTGTAGTTTTTGTAATAGCCGTTGTTCAGAAGAGTTGTCCAATATAGAAGTCTGGGTCGTCAACATTTGCTGAATTTCAATTAGAGAATCCATGAAAGTTCTGAGGAGCCCCCTCAACATGCCCACGCCCACCTCGGAGCGCATATAGCAAGTGTTTTCTGGCTCTTTCCACGAGCACCACTTGTGAGCTATGTGAGGTTCGTTTCTCTGCCACACAGTATTCCGACGGTTAAGCAAGACCTTCCAACAGCTTTACCTCAGCAACGGGTTCGCTGAAGGTTGTCCCACCCATCGATCCACCACATCACAGAGGCCTTATACAGTCATATCATTTATAGCGTTGTGTTCTCCATCGTCAACTTAGCTACTTTGGCCACCTTGATAGTTGGTGAGTATAGATTCAAGAGAACACGTAAAAAAAAAAAATATATAAACAAAATAAATATATAATGCAAGAAAAAAAAAAAAATTAAGTAAAAGTAAACAAAAACTACACTGGAAAAAAACACTATGGGGGAGAGTAATGAGAAGAAGAGATATGAGTTGATGCAGCTTCATCAAAACAAACGAGGTAAAAGGAGCAACCAAGGTGAAAGCATTACCAGTAAGGAGTTGAGAAGGAGATAGTGAAGAGTAAAAACGTCCAAAAAAACTAGTGTTCACCCCCCATCCCCCCCCCCCCCGGTTGGATCGAGACCCCGTGCGACCCGTAAACCAGTAGCTTTAGGGAGGGGGGCAGTGGTGGGCTGATCATTCACATGGGTGTGTTGATTTGAAGAATTCGATAGGAGAATGAAGGCTTGATTGCTTTGCGTCTGATGTTCAGCGAGGTCAGTAAATTGCCCACGCGTAGAGAAAAGGGTGGGCATATGTTCTTCTTAGCCGCAAAGAGGCGTTTATCAAGATTGTTGGTGACGTCACTGAGTGCTGGGCTAATGATGTAGCTCCTTGGCTTGAAATAGTACTGTAGTGAGAGTTTGTCTATCCGGAATGGAAGTGGAAGCTCGTTGGCAAGCACGTTCAGGTATTCGATGAGTGTGGAACGGAACGCACCGATTGTGATATGCAGGGCGTTATCTACGATGGTGGAGAGAGGTTCAAGGGTGGTTTTGGCAGCTTAACCATAAGCAATTGCTCCATAGTCCATGCGGGCGAGCGTATTATTGTTCTGAATAACGTCATGCCGGTGTCCATATCGACTCCGAATTTCAAGGATGTTACAGAGAGGAAAAGTCCGCTTGCCTTTTAGCAGCGAGTTACCAGGGCTGTAATATGAGGTCGCCATGTGAGTTTAGGGTCCCACACAAGACCGAGGAATTGTATCAATTTCTCGTATACTAGCGGAGTGTTGTTTAGAGTTAGGGCTGGTTTTAGGTGTGCGCCGGGCACATGAGTAAAGTGCATGCTTTTCGTTTTGGAGGGCGACAATCGGAATCCGTTCAAAGAGGCCAAGTTCCCGACAATGTTTATACATTTCTGGAGTTCCGGTTGCATTGTTAAGAGGCTAGGATGCCTGTAGCTTATTTGTAAGTCATTCACGTATAGTGATGAAAGCAATCTTCCGTCACGCGAAAAAATATCTGCTATCTGGTCGATTTTGAGTATAAAAAAGTGACACTGAGGACGCTTCCTTGGGGGACGCCCATATCTTGCGGATAGGATGGTGACAAGGTGTCGTCGACCTTAACCCTGAAGGTGCAATTGGTGGATGTAACGTGGTAAGTGGCCAGTCAGCCCTTTGCGGTGGAGATCCTTCATGATGCCATATTTCCAGGTGGTATCGTATGTTTTTTCCACGTCGAAAAATATGGAAACCACGTGCTCCCCTCGGACAAATGCCTGTTTAATGTCGGATTCCAGTCTTACAAGGTGGTCCGTCGTACAATGGAGCTTGCGACCGCCACACTGGATGCTGTTCAGGCCTACATGCATATCAAGGTAGTCGACAAGTTGTGTGTTCATCATTCTTTCCGTGGTCTTGCAGAGGACACTGGTAAGAGCGATGGTGCGAGAGTTATGTGGGTCACTGCAAAATTTCCCGGGTTTGGGTATTGAGATAATTACAGATTCCAGCCATTGATCTGACAAAAATGAGTTCAAGTACAGAGTGTTGAACACTTTTAATAAGTGCTCACGGGCGCCATCTGAGAGATTCTTGATCATGTTGATGCGCACCCGGTCTGGGCCAGGTGTAATTTCACGTGTATGGTCTATTGCGCACTGTAGTTCGTGGAGGGAGAAAGGTTTGTTGTAGGCCTCTTTGTTTCTAGAAGTAAATTCAAGATGTTCACTCTTGCGCAAGTCCTTTCCCGTAGGAAAGCAGCCGTGTAGTTTGTTGATTGCGATATCTGGCTAAAAGTCTGAGCTAGTTTATTTGCGATTTCCGCGTGGGAAGAATAAGTTCTGCCTCCGTCTGAAAGGATGTTAATAGGTCGCTCGGGGTTTCCCTGGATATGTCGGATTTTTTTCCACACTTGAGAGAGGGTGGTGTTTCAGTTGATATTGTCGATTAACTGAGCCCAGCCTTTACGTTTCTTTTCCACTCAAAGTTTTCGGTATACAACAGATGCCCTTTTCCATGCTACTCGGTTCCCGAGGGACCATGCACGTCGGTAGGCATTGTATAGCCTTTCACGCTTATCTCTTGCTTCTTGCACCTCTCAGCACCACCATGGTTTCGGAAAGAAGGTTGAAGGGGCATATTGGGGAATGCTTGCTTCGGCTGCAGCTTGAAACTTTTCGTATAGTGGGCGACCAGGTCGTGTTCCGAAAGGTTTTGGAAGATGCCATTCATATCGCTCCACGCGATGTGTGCTGAGTATTCCGCCCAGCTGGCTTTCCGGTAGTTGAATCTAAGTTCTTGTGGGGCATGTTTTCTTGGTTGGTTGGTAAGAAGCGATATGATGACTGGGTTATGATTGATTGATTGATTTGGGCCTCATTTCCACCAGAGCCTCAACGTGAGTCATAATAGGCTCCCCCGTAGGGCGCGACCGTCGTTAGTTTAGGTAAGTCCGCACAACCTCGCGTGCGAAAATATTAGCTTTGTCAAGATGAAGTCAGTAC
>SDVV010002428.1:0-23078 GCA_016164225.1 Gammarus roeselii | reverse complement strand
CCACCCGCTTCACCTCGCTTCTCCTCTCTTTGTAGCTTTCATAAGCCACCACCGACTTCACCTGCAACCACTCCTCAAACGCTCCTCTTTTCCGTGCCACCGCCAGTTTGACCTCCTCGTTCCACCACTCGCAACATTTCCTCCTGCACCCGCCCACAGGGCGGCACCACACACCTTCTTCGCACATCTCAGCAACGCATCCCTTAACGCCTCATTCTTCCTCTACATCTCTCGGGTCCTGTCCTCTCACGTTATTATATTCTTCCCTCAACGCCTGCTGGAACTCCTCGGCTCTACTTCTCACATCCAGTCCACTCACTTTCACTACCTCTCTTCCTCCTCCCACTCGTTTGTTGCCCATTTACTTCTGCTCCACTCTTAATCGACCTTCCACCAGCAGATGGTCCGACACTCCTCCACCCTCCTCTCTCAACACCCGCACATCCAACAGCCTCCCCACCACTCTCCTCGATATCAGCACAAAATCCATCAGTGCTCTCTCCACCACTGCACCATGGGTCATCCTTACCCATGTGTACTTGTGAATATCTCGCTCCTTGAACATACTCTTTCCGACCACTAACTCCTGCTCCATACACAGACCTATCACGTTTTCTCCACTGTCATTTCTACAGGAAACGCCATACCTTCCTATCACATTCTCCACCACTACATCTCCAACTCTCACATTAAGGTCACCCAGTACAACTACAGTGAAATGGCCTCCAAAACACTCGATACACTCACTCAGGCCAGTCCAGAATTGCTCCCTCTCCTCTTCACTCCTCTCGCTGCCAGGTCCGTAAGCACTCACTAATACCCATCTCTCTACGCCTAACTTAACTTTCACCCACATCAATCTTGAAGACACCTCCTTCCACTCAGTAACGCTACTAGCCAACCGATCACTCAATATCGAAACCACACCTTCTCGTGCCCGACCTTCCTCCACACCAGACTTTCTTCCATTCACCACACCAAACTCACATTCTCCCTTACCTTTCAATTTCGTCTCACTCAGCGCCAACACATCAAACTTCCTCCTCACAAACATCTCACCAATCTCCCTCCTCTTTACATCATTCGTACTACAGCCACGCACATTCAGCAACCCTAACAATAGGGTTCGGAGAGGCGTGAACCTCTCCTCCCCCCGCTCGTCTTTGAGGAATGGTTGTACTGAGAACGGGATTCCTAGCCTAGCTCTTTGCTCCGCCCCTTTTAGTCGCCTTTTACGATACGCAGGGGTTACGGTAGCAAGGCATATTATCTTTGAAGCATACATAATTTATTTAGACATTTTCTACAAAATATATACCAAGAAAATGTAACGGAAGGTCGCTGTTGTGAGATTCCGCATGGACCCAAGGCACTTGGTTGAACTACGCTAATGTTACGACTCTGTCTCGGGTCACAATTAGAAACAGATTCACATTACCCCCACTGGAATAGCAAGTGTCGTAGATAAATCTTGATACAGCCACGAGATGGCACGGTGGCACTGGAGCAAATCGCTCAGGAAAAGTCGTTGAAGTAGTGCACGATGTCAAAGTCCACAGTTCTGGCAATGGAGCGGATAAAGTGCAGGTTGACTGCGCACTTGTACTTTGGTGCGTCCAGCTGGTCGTCGCCACCGCATTGCAGCAGCAGGCGCAAGCTCACCAACGTGCTCGGCTGCGTCAGAAGAGCCGCGGTGGGTGCCGAGTGGCACTCGCTGATGGAGTGAAAAATAGCGAGCAGGCGGTCCAGGAGAAACAGCTTGTGACCTGTCAGATGGCTACTAGATCGCTCCTTGGCTTTGATGCTGGCTATGTCTAACTGTAACAAAACTATTTTTTTAATTTGGCTATGTTGGAATTTGTTAGTACTAGATATTATTCAATTTTCTATTATTCTAATATTATTAAAAGCCTGTCAACTTATTGTCGGAGTACAGCTTGAAACGACCAACACAATTAAAATGCTTTTTTTTTGTATTTCATTCTCTGTGACCTTATTAAAATGGTCACAGAGAATGTAATATTAGCCAATAGTCTTGCTAGTTATCTTCTATTTTTGTTGATAAAACCTTGCTTTGTTCCCACCCCTCCTCTTCTCTCATAGTGTGATATCGTGGAGGAAGACGTGCTGGAGCTGGTTGAAATTGAGATGCGGGAGCTGCTGGAGCGTTATGGTTTCGACGCAGAAGCCACCCCCTTCGTGTTCGGGTCTGCGCTACTCGCGCTTCAGGTTTGTGTGTGGCAAAGGCCGTGGTGTGGCAGGCAAAGAGACAATAGTGATAAATGCGGCCTTTTAACTTGTTGTAGCGTCGGCTTTATGTGTGCGTCTTGACACAGTGATCCAGTGCATTTGAAAGCCTGATCACTCGATATTACAAACTGACAAGGTTGTTGTTGTTGCTCGACCCCATTTCCTCCTGCGATGAAGGTGCCACAAACGCCGCACAGCCCGAAGACCGGGAACCCACCAATATGAGCAGGTTGAGAGAGTTTCAGCAGGTGTAGGTCCTTATATTAGCTGCAAACTCCTGAAGGAAGCCGGTACTGTCTCGCGGGCGTTCCTACAGCTCACGTATTGACGACGTGACATTATGGCTGAGCCTGCTGGATACGACATCAGGACGTGCTCGACCGTATTGGGCAAACCCCGGCATAGCAAACAGAAATCGGGCTGGACATTTCCCAGTCTATGCTGGTATGACTAGAGGGTCGTGTGGTGCCCGCACCTCAGCCGTGACAGGTGGACCCTGTCACACTTGGACGACCCCAACTCCTCCACGTTTGCCGTGTTAACTCGATGGATGGACATCCAGTGCAAGAGCTATGAAGTGTGTGCATGGATGCAGTATCGCAAATTTTCGATCTCTTTCAGAGATCCTCATCAGGTGTTACAGATAAAACCTAAAAATATACCAGTTAATAATCAGTATGTGAATTCGCGTTCGTTCACATACTGATTAATAACCGTTATATTTTTAGGTTTTATCTTCAATGCCTTATGAGGATCTCTGATAGAGATTGAAAATTTGCGCTTTTAATAAATAGCTATTTCTAAATTTTATTGCAGTTTTTAATTGATCAATTACTGAACTCGTAAGTGAGTTAACCTTATTTTATGTAAGTGTCGGTTGGTTTGACGTCTGTTCAATAAGTTGTGACAGGGATGTGCCGGGTCTTCAAATTTGTTAAAGAATTCAGTCTAATTATGAGGATGTTTGAGAGGGAGGACCTTGGCTTCCTCATGCCAGTGCGGAATGGATGTGGTCGTGTACAGCCCATTGCGATGCGCAGGGCCGTGTTCTGTATTCATTCTAGGCAATTAATGTGTGTGAGTGCATAGTCTGAGGGACAGGCGGTGTTAGCGTAGGTGATTATGGGCCTGATGAATCGTTTGTATAGTGTTATAATTGATTCCTTGGAGTGACCGTAAGCGGTTGTGGTAAATGTCCAGGACACATTCATACTAGGTCTGGCTTTAGTATCGATGTTGTTTGTGTGAGGTTTCAATGTCATCCCTGTCTCATAAGTTGCTCCGAGAATAGTTGTAGTGGGACTGTGGGGTATGGGAGTGTTGCTGAGTGTGACATGAGGGTGGGTGCGGTGATAACAGTTATTTGGCGTTATTAATGTGTGGGATGCCTTGCTGGAGGAAACCTTCATTCTGTGGTCAAGCAGCCAGACTTCGAAAGATTGCTGGTACAGCTGGAGGTGTGCCGTTGCGGTCTGGTGTTTTTGATGTTGTCTTCCGCGTATGAGCTGATGGAGGTGTTGGGATGGGCCAATCATGCATAATGGCATTAAAAAGAGACGGGAAAGGTTAGAGCACTGTGTGTACATGTCTGCCAGAGTGAAAATTAGCAAGTCACTCATTGTTGATTGGATGGATGTGTGTTCAGTATTTTGTTTATGAGGATGTGTCTTGGAACTGTGTCAAAGGCCGTACTAATGTAAATGAACTGTGTTGAAGGCCTTACTATTTTCAATAGCGAACCGTGTCAAAGGCTTTACTAATCTCAATGGCGCATACCAGGTTGTGTTTGGCTAACTTCTTTTTGTTCAGACCTCCATGGATGGTCAGGGTGAAGTCGGTGAGGTGTGTAGGTGTGGAGCGATGAATCTTGAAACCGTGTTGCATTTGGGAGAGTGGGATATGGGTATTAATTTTGTTTAGAATCAGTCTCCAGATTTTTGAGCGGATCGATAGGAGAGAAATGGGTCTGTATGAGGCTGGATCTGTGGAAGCTTCGTTTTGTTTCAGGATGGGTATGATTTTATCTTGTTTAGAACGGATAAGTTGAAAATGTCTCCGAGAGTCGCGATGGCGACTGGGCCTAGATGTTTAAAAGGAATGTATGATGAGCCGTCTGGGCCCGTTGCTGAGGAGTTTTTGGTCTGGCAGATAACGGCTATGGTCATGGCTGGTGTAAAGCAAAGATCAGTGTTCGTGACATTCTGTCATTTGTATAACTTTCAGTATTCTTCTGTTGTTTAGAGGGTGTGGTAGGTGGCAGGTGTTCGCATGGCGTTTGTTCAGTTTGTCCACTTGTTGTGGTCTGATGGTATAGCGTGGGTGTTGGGTGGTAGGATTGCCTCATGTGTGTCTATGTGGTTAGTGTTTTTGTTGCTGAGGCTCCTGATGAGTTCCCATGTTTTTGAGTGAGCTGCGAAAGTTGGTGTTTGCATGCACATCCCGCGATTGGTTGACACATGGATATGCAATGTGTGATGTCAAAGTCTTGTAGAGCGGTTAGTATTGATGTTGGCTATTCGTCCTAGTCTGCTCTTTTGTAGTTACAAAAAGTATGAGACGTGCCCTTTTTGTGGATTGGGGATCAAAGTTGATGATTGATAACCATTGCAATAGGGTCAGACGACATGACTTGATGGATCTCCTAATGACGATCTAAAGCGAGGTTGGGGGGCAGAATGAGACGTCTGGGAAGGTCTGTTTAGTGTTGGGGTTGAAAGGTTTGCGAGTGGGTGCGTCTGTGTTGTTTAGTGTGATTGGTGTTCCAGTTGATGAATGAAAACATTGCCCCTCCGGTCAGCGTTCTGTTGAGTGAGCCAGAAGATATCGTACACATCGAAGTCACATGGGGCGATGGTGTTGGTGGTTGTGTTGAGGTAGTCTAGATGAGGTGTATAACGCGGTGGACATGAGCGGGATGGAGGAATATATATGTTATACTAATTTTAGTCGAGGGGAAGTTTTGCGAGAGTGAAAGCGGCTGTGTCCGTGAAGTGAGGATTTTTATGTACTAGTGTAATGGGTCCACCATCGCCGTCGTTGTTGGGACGGTCATGGCGAAGAATTGTGTATTCAGGGAATTTGGTATTAAGGATTTTTGTTTTAGTTTATATGCTGGAGTAGGGCGATACGATTGTTATGTTTGTGTTGGAAGTGTTTTAGTTCAACTTGTTTCTGACCACAGCTGTTTGTGTTCATTTGTAATATTTTAAAGTGTTTGAAATAGGCTTGGGATTGTTGGGGTGACCCAGGAAGGGGCGGTGGGGCCGAGGATGTGGGGGTGATGGTGGCGGAGTGGATGTAGAACGTGGAGCCTGGGATGCCATGGGCTGCGTCCCCGGTCGCAAAGCCGCCGCCAGCGAGGCCGCCGGACGTGCAGGAGAGGGGCCACCCAGAAGTGGAGGGATGTCGGGTGTTGGTGCGGTGGGGGAGGGGGACGGTGTTATTGTTATCTATATTGATGTCATGAGTTTGGTGGCAGTTAATGCATTGCCTCCCATGTGGTTTGAACACAAGAGCATGTTTTTATATAGTGTCTCCATGGTCCACATCTACATTGGATCGCGCCAACGCGGCGCGTGTAAGGACGCCCGCAGGTGGAAGATGGGTATGCGTTGGGACCAGGGATGGGTTTTATGTCACCGGCATGGAGAGAGAAAGAAGGAAAAGAAACGCCGGTGTTGGTTCACTTCCCTCCAGAAACAAAAACTATTTATATAATGTGTTGTGGCTCTAGTGTTAGGTGTTTTATCAGTGGGCCAGGGGCTCAAGCAGCGCACCGGTTACATCCATGCCGACGCCATCAGCGGCGGGAGGGTCGAGTGCCTTTCGAATAATGAGGTGTTCGAAGTCCCGACGCCGCTAGAGTTCAATTTTGCAAAAGCGTTGGTGTAAGGCGTGCGTCCCAACCCCACGTTGTGAACGAAGAAGCGCTCCTACATGCGAAAGCTTTGCTGATAGGTGTACGTCCTGACACTTCATAAAGACGCGCCCTAACTTGCTCTGGCGTCAGGTGGGCCCATTGACCTCACGGCAATGTGGATTAAGACGCTGCTCACTAGGGTCACTGAAATGCTCCCTCTCGTGCCTGGTAACACTCCTAGCAAGCATATCTCGTGTGCAGGGTAACACCGACAGCCCTTATGGAGAGGCGTGCATCCATCGCCTCATGGACGCAATGGACGATTACGTAGAGCCTCCAAAGCGAGATCTCGATGCCCCCTTCGTTCTGCCCATCGACAAGTGAGTTGGAGGAGGATCGAGTTCATGCAAAAATATTGCTGATCATAAGACCTCGTGTTAACCTAATAAAATTTTGGATCTTTTGAAGTAGCTGTGTCTTCTATTGAAGAGTGTGCAAGCTGTAATGTTGGATTGGTGCGGAAGTAAGGTTAGTTTACTTGCAAATAAGATTGAGGCCCAAAACCCATTGATCTTGCACGCTGCATCGGGCAAGACGCAAACGTCTAGCGCCGCGCTGAGCAGATGCAACTTATACGATGCTTCGTGCGAGATCAGTGAGTTTTGGGCTTCCTCATGCATAGGCTATGAAGGCTCATAGGCTATTTGCTATGAAGTCTACATTCCACCAACATTTTAGGGCAGAATCAGTTGCAAACAAGTCGGGAGTGAGGTCCAAGAGCAGGGCCCAATAGCTTTCACTAGTTTGCATCTGTTGCGTCATGAGTGGCTCGCCCTAAGCCTCTCACTTCCATCCCGTTTATCAACAAGTCGCCAAGAGCCGAAAAATGCATCAGGGTTGCGTAAATACTCATCCATTCACAATCATTCTCCACTCACGCCTATCCATTACAAGCTGGCTCGCTACCTCCACATTGACATATCACGCAATCCATCCACCCGTCCAGGTCAACGCCCACCCACCTCGACTTTCAATACTCTTCTCACCAATCTCCCAACATTCATCTTCACCTTGTGTCCAATCGACCTCAGAATACGTGAGTCTTCTCAATGTTCATAAACTTCCTCACCTCCCAATATTCATTTTCACCCTGTATTCAATTCACCTAAAAACACGTGAGTCTTCTCTGCATTTGCGAACTTCCTCACCATTCCTGTTGTAATTTCAGTTAGAATAGACAATTTTGTCAGTATGCTAATTTAGGAGTACCGCAAGGGTCAATCCTTGGACCTTTGCAATTCCTTATTTGCATCAATGACAGTGTAAATACTAGTGATAGGTTTGTATTTGTTATTTTAGCAGATGATACTAGCTTCTGTGTACTCAACAGCATTTTTTTTATTGATAATATTACTAACATGATTATTTAATTGGTTGTTCATATTAGTAATATTGGCAATAAAATGCAGGTCATGATATTTTCCAAGAGGTTATTAAATTTCTAAGACGCAGGTCGAATTGAATTGAAGAGTCAACCAATTGTAAATGTAGCAAAACCAACTTTTCTTTGTGTAACAATATAGGATAGATTTAACTGGAAACAACACGTTTCTCTTCTAACTGGAAAAGCATCAAAATCGTGTGGCTTCCTCGAAAAAAAAATCGAAATTGGCCAACAGTATCTGCAAAAAGTCTTCTGTACTAGAACCTCATTCATCTCTTCCTGATACATGGTATAAATGTGTATAGATGTTCTGGAAAAGGGGAAGAGGATGAGAAAGGAAGAGACCGGAAAAGAGGAAGTGGTGAAAGATGGAAACGGCCAGTTGTTGTTGGAAAGTGGTGATGTACGAAAGAGGTGGGCCGATTATTTTGATGAGTTGTTTAATGTCGAGGATGACAGAGAGGCTGACATTGTTGCTGTGGGTGGTGGTGTTCGGATACCAGTTTTGGGAGAGACTTGTGGCGGACATTACCAGGGAAGAGGTGCAGGAGGCTGTGGAGGTGATAGAAGCAGCGAAAGCCCCTGGTTTGGATGGCGTTGCGACTGAGTGCCTATAGAAGGGTGGAGTAATGATTGTCGAATGTTTGGTGAGGTTACTGAACTTGTGTTTTGTGGCAGGCGTGGTACCAATTGAGTGGCGCAGTGCCTGCATTGTTCCGCTGTATAAGGGCAAGGCAGAGGAGATAGAAATGAATGCTGCAACTCGAAAGGTATCAGTCTTTTGAGTGTGGTTGGTAAGTTGTACGGGAGAGTGCTGATCTTAAGGATTAGAGACTAAACAGACTGCGCAATTGGAGAGGAACAGTGTGGTTTTAGGAACGGTAGAGGGTGCGCCGATCAGATTTTTGCAGTGAGACAGGCCTGTGAGAAGTACCTTGCAAAGGGAAAGGACGTGTTCTGGGCTTTCCTAGATTTGGAGAAGGTATACGGCAGGATTGACAGGGAAGCGCTGTGGAGGGTGTTGCGTTTGTATGGAGTGGGCGGACATTTGTTGACAGCGGCGCAAAGTTTCCATGTTGGCAGCCGAGCATGTGTCAGAGTGGGAAACGAGCTGAGTGATTGGCTCTCAGTAAAATTGAGACTGAGACCGGCTGCGTAATGTCTCCCTTGCTGTTCAACATCTATATGGATGGAGTGGTCAAGATAGTAAACGCGAGTGTACTGGGTCGTGGCTTAGAGCTGTTATAAGCGAATGGGCGGAGTTGGCAGCTGAGTCAGTTGCTATTTGCTTAAGATACGGCTCTGGTTGCGGATTCAGAGGAGAAGCTATGTAAGCTAGTGCCTGAGTTTGGAAGAGTGTGTGTGAGGAGGAAGCTTTGAACGAACGTGGGTATAAGTAAAGTACTGAGATGCTCGAGGACTGTCGATGCGAGTAGAATTTGTGTCCTCCTAAACGTAGAGTTGTTTGAAGAAGTTCAATGTTTTAAGTATCTGGGCTCACATGTGGAGAAGACTGAATTAGTGGAAACTGAGGTGAAGTCGCGAGTGAAGGAGGGGTGTAAAGTGTTGGGTGCACTGAAGAGCGTAATGAGCTCCAGGACGTTGGGGATGGAAGCAAGGAGGGGGCTGTATTAGGGTGTCGTCGTGCCAACTGTACTGTACGGAGCTGAGACTTAGGGGGGTAAAGCAGAGGAGAAAAAAAGGTTGAAAGTTTTTGAGATGAAATGTTTGAGAAGCATGGCTGGAGTAACGCTGAGAAACAGGTCCACTAACAACGCGGTTCTCACTAGAACGGGGATGGTGAAGAAGTTAGAGGACAAGAGTTGATTCGCGTGTTCTGAGATGGTTTGGGCACATGGTGAGAAGAAATGAAGGGAGATGGGTGAAAAATGTGTTGAAGTTAGAGGCGAGTGGACGTAGGCCTAGAGGGAGACCGAAGTTTGGGTGGATGGATGGTGTGAAGCAGGCGTTAGGAAGGAGAGACTCCAGTGTGGAGGTAGCGAGAGAGCGTGCACTGGATAGGCGTGAGTGGAGAATGACAGTGAACGGATGAGTTTTGACGCTGCCCTGATGTGCTTTCCCACCCTAGGCATATTGTTGAGAGACGGAATGGTCGTGTGCGGGAGGGGGGCTCGGTCATCATGACGCGGCAGGGGTAAACCAGTCACGCTGTCGGGCCCTGCTGCCGACACTGACCTCGAACCGCACTCATGACCCGGAGGGTGTGTTGCGGGGTCGCCGGCCGGACCCCGTTGCGCAAAAGAGCTAAGGTGTGAGAGTGTATGAGTTTGAGGTGCGCCTTGCCGTCGGCCACCCCCCTTGCTGGGGGATTTCGGCCTAGTGTCTGTATCTGTACTGCTACCTTCAAACCAAACCTAAGACCTTTCATTCTTAGTGAAATGCGTGTCATTAAAACACTATCACATGCTAATAGACGTGACTTCGCTCTTCTACGTATCTTTTTTTCCCAATAAATATCCCACTGCACCATAATCAGACTTGGGGGGTGAGAGCAGAGGAGAGAAGAAGGTTGAATGTTTTCGAGATGAAATGTTTGAGGAGCGTGGCTGGAATAACGCTGAGAGACCAGATCACCAACGACGTTGTTTGAATCAGAACAGGGATGGTGAAAAAGTTGGACGACAGAGTGAATTCGCGTGTTCTGAGATGGTTCAGGCACATGGAGAGGATGGATGAAGGGAGATGGGTGAAAAAGGTGCTGAAGTTAGAGGCGAGTGGACGTAGGCCTAGAGGTAGACCGAAGTTTGTGTGGATGGATGGTGTGAAGCAGGCGTTAGGAAGGAGAGACATGAATGTGGAGGTGGCGAGAGAGCGGGCAATGAACAGGCGTGAGTGGAGAATGGTTGTTTTTGACGCTGCTCTGATGTGCTTTCCCGCCCTTGGCATCCCGCTGTCAGGATGGTCATGGGTGGAGGGGAGGGGCATTATGACGCGGCGGGGTAAACCAGTGAAAACTGTCGGGCCCTGCTGCTGACAACGGATCCTCGGACTGCACTCGTGACCCAGAGTGTATGTTGCGGGGGTACCGGCCGGACCCAGAACAAAAGGGCTAAGTTGTGTGAGTGTGAGCGTATGAAGGTGTGAGGTGCGCCTTGCCGTCGGCCACCCCCCTTTCTGGGGGGTGCGGCCTAGTGTCTGTACCTAAACCACAATAACGTGTCCGTTGAAGTGTTAATGTAGGAAATATTGTTTCCACAACAACTCGCACTGACGAAGACCTAGTACATTATATCTGTATGTTGTGATACGTCTTTACTTTTTTACCTGTCATTATACCTTGTACATTTAAATCCTTTTAATCCAAAATCCACTCGCAGCCCTTCCTCTCCCACTCGCCCACACGGTGCACACCGCACCTATTTCTCGCACATCTCAACACTGCATCTCTGGACGTTTCCCATTCTTCTCCTACATTCCCCCCGAATTACTCTCTCACAATGTCATATTCCTCTTGCAACATCTGCTGGAATTTCTTAGCTTTGCTTGCAACATTCAGTTCACTCACCTTCACTATTTTCTTCCATCTCTCACTCTTCTGTTCCCCTTTCATCCTTTCTCCACTCTCAATCTCCCTTTTACCAGTAGATGATCAGACATTCCGTCACCCTCTCCTCTCAACACACTCACATCCAACAGCCTCTCCGGAGACTGCACAGCTGTCCTTTTTGTTAATGTGTACTTGTGGACATCTCGTTTCTCAAACATACCGTTTCCTACAACCAGCTCCCGTCACAAACGCAAACCGGTCAGATTTTTCCACTGTTACTTCTACCTAGATCACTACACCTCTCTACCACTTGCCCCACCACTACGTCTCCAACTCTCACATTTAGACCCCTCATAACATCACGTTGCATTGACCTCCAAAGCTCTAAATACACTATCTCAGTCTAATCAAGAAAAGCGCCCCCTCCTTGCAGTGTCTGTAAGCCTGTCAGCTTACAGACGCTACCTGGTCTGTATGCCGAAAGGCTCAAAGTAAAATAAACATATTCGTTTCACTTTTGACTGTCTAATCATTTGTGGTATAAACTGTAGCTACCTACATGAAAATTGTAGTCCTTTTTATTCTGTGTAATTTTGAATAAACTTCAACAAATTTATGTAGGCTGATTCACAGTGTTGAGATGAAGTACAATTACTACTCGAATTTCTTATCACTGATCCAGACGCGAGGTCAAATTACCCGTAGGGGGATGGCCGACAGCATGATATATTTCACACTCTGCTCATCGCACTCGCATACATAACGAAACTTAGCTCTTGCAGGGCCCGGCTAGTACCCTGCAGCCCCCCCTAGGCATCTGTTAGGTTCAAGGGCCGCACGAAGTCACTGCCCAACTAGGGGGGGGTTGGGGATTTTGAACCCCCCTGATTTCCCCTACGACTCCCCTCTTCTTCACCCTTCACTATCTCTCATTTTCTCCCCCATCCTGATTAGCTTAACTTTTATTCACTTCATTTGCATTTTATGTTTAGTTCAAATTTCCTTAAACTGGTCTCGGACTCCTTCTTAACAACTCTCCTAATAGTCGTTGCACATGCAGAACGTACGCAGATACGCACACTCAAACATACACATACCGGTTCTAACGATTCTTCTTTCGGGTAGCAAATAACAGCCAAGTTGCGTTCTTTCTTCCAAGCAACCTATTTCTATGACTATTCCCTATTTTTTCATGCCATTCATACTGTTCTCATGCGTGATATTCCCTACACCTAGTAAAGATCTCATGCATGAGATTCACGTTTTCTGTCTCATCTTCATCTTCCGCCTCAGTAGGTGTTGGAGCTCGTATTCCAGCACCTTGAGGACTACTGCGGATCCTTGGGGCTCTGAAGCAAGGTAGGCAGTGTGTTATTCCTCCTTACTGCCATCCGGAGCGTGCTGTGATCGTATGGCCTCAGCACCTCAGGAGTTCCTCTACCTCCTGTGGCACCCGCACATACCATAGACGTTCGCCGCGTAAAGAACTTTCACTTTACGCAGTAGTGAACCTAACTCGAACATTAAAAGAAGAAAAATAAAGACTAACTTGATGCAGCACTGTTTGCTGGTTTAACATTCGACGCCAGCAGGACGATGGCTCCAGCGCGCTAGAAAGCCTCGTCACTCTAATCTAATCCCCTGCAACATACACATCACATCAGGAGCGAGGTCCGAGACCAGTGTCAGCTGCAGGACCCAATAATTCCCACTATTTTACCTCAGTTGTATCATGATTACAGAAACTTTCCCACCCACGACCATTTCTGTCTCAATGAGACGCACAAAAGTATGAAGGCGCAACGGGGTCTCGTCATAACTCATCCATTCACAGCCATTCTCCAATTACGCCTGTCAATTGCACGCTTCCTGCCACCTCTTCACTCTAAAGCCTGCTTCACGCCATCCAACCTAAACTTTGCTTTCAAAGGCCTATTCCCACTCACTTCCGTTTCCATCACCTTTTCACCCACGTCCCATCATCCATCCTCGCCCAGCACAAATCCACACTGCCTTGCCTAGATACATAGTAATAATAATAGGTCAATTATGAGAGTACCCCTCGAGTGATAACTATTGCGACTGTAACAATACAATCCCTTCGACGCAACTGCAGGCGTATTTAGAACACGTTTAGCAGTTCTGTCATCAAACTTCCTTACCATCACCATTCTTATTTTAGCAACGTCGTTACTGATACTATCTCTCAGCGTCACTCCGGCCATGCCGCTTGAACATTTCATTTCGATCAAGTTTCTTGTACAGATACAAGGCCGAATCCCCCAGAAAGGGGGGGTGGCTGACGGCAAGGCGCACCTCACACCCTCAAACGCTTACACTCGCACAACTTAGCCCTGCGTGCTAAAGGGTCCGGCCGGTAACCCCGCAACACACACACACTCTGGGTGACGAGTGCGGTCAGAGGATCCGTTGTCAGCAACAGGGCCCGACAGTTTTCAATGGCTTACCCCCGCCGCATCATGATGTCCCCCCCCCCCCCACGACCATCCCGACAACGTGATGCAAAGGGCGAGAAAGCACACCAAAGCAGCGTCAAAAATCAACTATTCTCCATTCAAGACTGTTCATTGCACGCTCTCTCGCCACTTCCATATTTAAGTCTCTCCTTCCCAACGCCTGCTTCACACCATCAATCCATCCACCCAAACTTTGGTCTACCTCTAGGCCTGCGACCACTCGCCTCCGCCTTCATCACCCTTTCTACCAATCTCCCTTCATCCATCCTTACCATGTGCCCGAACCAAATCAGAACACGCGAATCCACTCTGTCCTCCAACTTCTTTACCATCCGTGTTCTGATTCGAACAACGTCATTGGGGATCCGGTCTCTCAGCGTAACTCCAGCCATTCTCCTCAAACATTTCAGCTCGATAACATTCAACCTTCTTCTCTCCTCTGCTATCAACCCTCATGCCTCAGCTCTGTAGAGCACAGTTGGGACAACAACACCCCCATACTTCCCTCTCATTGCTTCCGACCCCAACGTCCTACAGCTCATTACACTCTTCAGTGCAACCAACACTTTACACCCCTCCTTCAAGCGCGCCTTCATTTCAGTTTCCACTAGTTCAGTCACCTCCACATGGCAGCCCAGATACTTGGAACACTGAACCTCCTCCAACAGCTCTCCATTTAGGAGGACACTAATTTTGCTCGCATCCACAGTCCTCGAACGTTTCATTACTTAACTTCACGTCCACTTGAAACTTCCTCCTGTCACACACTCTACCAAACTCAGACACTAGCCTACATAGCTTCTCCTCTGAATCCACAACCAGGGCCGTATCATCCGCAAATAGCAACTGGCTCAACTGTCACCTCCACCCATTCGCTTTCAACAGCTCCAAGCCACGACCCAGCACACTCGCGTTCACCTCCCTGATCACTCGATCCATATAGAGATTGAGCAGGCACGGAGACATCACGCAACCTTGTCTCAGTCCCACTTTCACTGTGAACCAATCACTCACCTCGAATTTCTTGAAAATAATAAAAATTACTGCCATGGTTACTCAAAAGTTTTTTCACCTTTAGTAAAAATTGTAGTAGAATAACTTGAAAAAAAGGATGTCAACACGTGCTATTTTTTTGAGTGATATACTTTAGAGATAGGAGCTATAGTAGAAGAAGGGTAACCGCAGTGGAAAGGGTCGGAACCCCTCGTACTCGGGTCATAGTTGGAGATGTTTGCAGCAGATATAAAGAGTTAGAACTCTCTTGCTGATGTCACAGGCGCATTAGAAACAGAAATACTCCCGCACTACGACTGCCTTCTGTACTATACCCTGATCGTAGCTGTTTACTAGTGACTTAGGTGATTGTAAACGTAGCTCCAATGGAGTGGCCGACCAATCCGAGCGTGTGTGGCAGCGCGCCGTATCTCCTCTGCCCGCAGCTACATCCCTGTGCCTAATCGCGGCACCGTGTTAGTGGGCACCCTCAAGAAGGGCATCATGAAGAAGGGACAGGAGGCTGAGCTCCTGGGATACAACAAGAAACTCAAAACCACCATCACTGGCATGCAGGTGTGTGTTCATCAGCGGGCGCAGAGGTCACTTGAAGGCAGTGAAGTTACATATCAGCTGCTGGTCAACTAGAAAACCGATGTTCTGGACAAAACTAGATTTGTTGGTAAAATTTATGTAATTTTCTTCAAGGGACATGCATGGTACTCAAAGATACTGCTACGCGAAATTGATCTGAAATGGATTATTGTATTTAAAACTATTTGCTGGGGATATTAAAGTTGCACCCCTGTATATTCATAATTGACTTCATAGTTTGCCACCCTGCCTTAATTAATTTCGTGATCAAATGTGTGTTGACGATTCTTTTGCCGCAGGTGTTCAATCAGGACGTGACAGAATGCCAGGCAGGGGAGAATGTGGGCGTCATTGTTCGCGGTATCAAGCGTGAGCTGCTCGAAAGAGGCATGGTCCTGGCGGGCTACAAGAGCCTCAAGCTGCACAACAGGTAAACGGAATCTGAATTATTGATGCTAATGTCTTGAGGAGAACACAGTGTTCTGATCAGTTGGGTTAGAATGAGGTAGCATCTAACAAAAGCCCAGTCAATAAAGAAAGTATCGTTATCTCAGAAACCTTTTCAAATAAGACATCCAGACATATTTCATAGAGAAAAAAAAGGTATATCTCTATAAATTCACTTTGTTAGTGTTATGGAGATGAGTAATTAAGCGACACAGGGTCAAAAAATTGAATCTTTGAATTGAATGAGAAATTAGGATTTATTGTAAAGATTGTTGACTGATAGCTCTAGTGCAATATTAACCAAGTCGTTTGTGTCTAAAGCTAATAAGAAACAAAGCTCCTTTTTCCATGGGATAATGTTGCTAACAACACTGCTGGCAGTTACCGTAACGTTTGATGAGGGACAGATGCAGACACTATGGCGAACCCCCCAGGAAGGGAGGTGGCCGACGACAAGGCGCACCTCACACTCCTTTCGTACGCTCACACTCACACAACGTAGCCCTTTTGCACAAAAGGGTCATGCCGGAAGACCCCGCAACGCACACTCTGGGTCATTAGTACGGTCCGAGGTCAGTGTCAGCAGCAGAGCCCGACAGTGTGAATGGTTTAACTCTGCCTCATCATGATCCAGTTTCTCAACGAGACGACAAGGGCGGAAAGCACATCAGGGCTGTGTCTAAAGTCATCCATTCACGCCTATTCATTGAACGAAAGGTGAAGGGCAGAATAGTTTCCTCACCTAAAAAGTAGATTAATATTGAAAATTTCAATGACTGTCTTACCTCATAAATTTCGGTATTTATTTTATGCGTATTCCGCCAGGTTCGAGGCGGCGTTGTATCTCCTAAGCACCGAAGAGGGCGGACGGCAGCGAGCCATCCCACCCACTTATCAACAAATCCTCTTTTGTGAGACATGGAACATGTCATGTCGTTTTGACCTGCCAAGTGGCGTTGACCTGCTAATGCCAGGTGACCATTACTCTTGGCCACTCAGCTAGGATATGTTACTAATGGCAAGTTAGCTAGGATACGTTACTATTGGTCACTCGGCTAGGATATGTTTCTAATGGCAAGTTAGGTTGGATACGTTACTATAGGCCACTTAGCTAGGATATGTTACTTATGGCAAGTCATATACGAAATGATACTATTAGTGACCTGGCAAGAATAAGCCACTATTGGCGGGTCAGTCAAGATACATCACTATTTGTGAGTCGACTAACATAGGTTACCTTTGTTAAATCAGCTAGGATATGTTACTTTTGGCGAATCATCAAGGACGTGTTATTATTAGTCAGGTGGCAAGGATATACTACTATTAGTGAGTCGGCTAGGACACGTTACTATAAGCGGGTCGGTTAGGACACGTTACTTTTGGTGAGTCGGCTAGAACACGTTACTATTGGTGAGTCGGCTAGAACACGTTACTATTGGTGAGTCGGCTAGAACACGTTACTATTGGTGAGTGGGCTAGAACACGTTATTATTGGTGAGTCGGCTAGAACACGTACTATTGGTGAGTCGGTTAGAACACGTTACTATTGGTGAGTCGGCTAGGACACGTTGCTATTGGCGAGTCGGCTAGGACACATTACTGTAGGTGAGTCACTGAGTCTGCTAGGACACGTCACTATTGGTGAGTCGGGTAGGACAAGTTATTCTTGGTGTGTTGGCTAGAACACGTTACCCTTGGTGAGTCGGCTAGGACACGTTACTATTGGTGAGTCGGCTAGTACACATCACTATTGGTGAGTCAGCGAGGACACGTTACTATTGATGAGTTTGATGGGATACGTCACTGTTTGTGAGTCTGCTAACATAGATTACCATGAGTGAATCAGCTAGGATACGTTACTATGAGCAACTCTGCTTAAGTATGTTCCTATTCATTAATCTTTTTAACTTGGCCCATGTGTTCGGGATTTATTTTAGCACATATTTTTACCCGACCGTTTTGAAATAACTTGTATGTTTATTTTAAATATTGATCCTCACCATCTTCTGAGACTGGATCATCATAAAAACAACAGAATCCACACTGTACTTATTTTTTGTGTAATTGCATTAATCTAAGACATTTACCTTATTTTATGGTTAAGTGAGCGCGGCCATCTTGATGGTCCGAAAATTCTTCGTCACAGTAGCTAAGTCATCCGGGTCTCTATTTCCTATATCTAATCTACCTTAATTCCCTTCCCTATCCTCATAGTAGGTTAGTCTACAACTATCACTGCGTCACTATCTTGAATACTCTATTCGTAAAGTCTTAATCTAAAAGTTAGCGTCACATTGCTGGTATCTTCCCGGTTGGTATCTTCTAATCCTGTTTAAGGGGCACTTCCAAGGGCTACAGCTCTACTCCCTACAACAGCGAAAATCAATTGCCCTTTTTCTCCCGCAGTGGGAGAAACAGAGCACGACAACCTCCCTCCGGCAGTTGCCATGTACTTCATTTATCTTATGACCAACCGGAAAGCTTACTGAAATGTACTTGACCTATGCATCAAACTATAATTTACATAATATCACATGAAGCGATTTACTATCGATCATTACTTATGTTTTACTTCATTCTTATTTATTGCCTATCAAGATATTTAAAAAGCATGCAGCGTCGGCAAGCGAAAAGGAAGGACAAGGGAGAGAGGGGGTGAGAGTCGAGTGTGGTCCCACGCCTCTCATCTGGCCAGGCATGCCTAGAAAACCGCTGGACACATTCCTATGAACCGCACACACATTTATACGAATGGAATGTCTTAGTTGGCAGGGTATGATAAATGTTTCCCACACACTCCCATCCAAGAAGAAGGTGCATTTGCACTTTTTGTAGTTGAGTGGCAATACGCCGACTGGCTGCCTGGGCTGTCTTCTGAGATGGTCGGGGAGCCTTTAGCTCGTTTGCACCTATGGGAATGGGAATATCCCTGGTGCCATTGACGGTGGAATGCGCTTCGTTTGCACGCTCGGTGCTCAATTGATGTGGCGACGTAGAGTCTTGACAAGGGCGGGAAAGCACATCAGAGCAGCGTCAAAATCAACCATTCACAACCTTTCTCTACTCACGCCTGTTCGCTGCACGCTTTCTTGCTACTTCCACATTCATGTCTCGCCATCCTTACGCCTGCTTCACGCCATCCATCCACCCAAACTTCGGTCTACCTCTAGGCCTGTAACCACTCGCCTCCGCATTCATCACCCTTTTTACCAATCTCCCTTCATCCATCCTCTCCATGTGCCCAAACCATCTCAGATCATGCGAATCCACTCTGTCCTCCAACTTCTTCACCATCCCTTTTCTGATTCGAACCACATCGTTGGTGATCCGGTCTCTCAGCGTTACTCCAGCCATGCTTCTCAAACATTTCATCTCGAAAACATTCAACCTTCGTCTCTCCTCTGCTCTCACCCCCCTAAGTCTCAGCTCTGTAGAGCGCAGTTGGAACAACCACACCCTCTTACAGCCCTCTCTTTGCTTCCAACCCCAACGTCTTACAGCTCATTACACTCTTCAGTGCACCAAACACTTTACACCCATCCTTCTCTTCAGTTTCCACTAGTTCAGTTATTTCCACATGGGAGCCCAGATACTTGAAACACTGAATTTCCTCCAAGCGCTCTCCATTTAGAGGGACGCTAATTTTGCTTGCATCGACAGTCCTCGAGCATCTCATTACTTTACTCTTACCCACGTTTTCTCGAAGCTTCCTCCTTTCACACACTCTACCGAACTCAGACGCTAGCCTACATAGCTTCTCCTCTGAATCCGCAATCATGGCCGTATCGTCAGCAAATAGTAACTGGCTAAACTGCCAAGTCCGCCCGTTCGCTTCCAACAGTTCCAAGCCAGGACCCAGCATACTCGCGTTCACCTCTCTGACCACTCCATCCATATATAGGTTGAACAGCCAGGGAGACATCACGCAACCTTGTCTCAGTCCCACTTTCACTG
Source organism: Gammarus roeselii (assembly GCA_016164225.1). Classification (NCBI taxonomy): domain Eukaryota; kingdom Metazoa; phylum Arthropoda; class Malacostraca; order Amphipoda; family Gammaridae; genus Gammarus; species Gammarus roeselii. The sequence goes on along the minus strand of SDVV010002428.1, from coordinate 3,552 downwards.
TGAACCAATCACTCACCTCGCTTCCCACTCTGACACATGCTCGGCTGCCAACATAGAAACTCTGCACCGCTTTCAACAGATGTCCGCCTATTTCATACAAACGCAACACCCTCCACAGCGCTTCCTTGTCAATCCTGTCGTATGCATTCTCAAGATCCCTTAACGCCCAGAACACATCCTTTCCTTTGGCAAGGTACTTCTCACAGACCTGTCTCACTGCAAAAATATGATCAGCACGCCCTCTACCACTCTTGAAGCCACACTGTTCCCCTCCAATTACGCAGTCCGTCCAGTCTCTAATCCTTTTGATCAGCACTCTCCCGTACAACTTACCAACAACACATAACAGACTGATACCTCTTGAGTTGCAGCATTCATTTATATCTCCTTAGCCCTTATATGTCGGAACAATGCAGGCATTGCGCCACTCAATCGGTACCACGCCTGCCACAAAACACAAGTTCAGTAACCTCACCAACCATTCGACAATCGTTACTCCACCCTTCTTCAGGCACTCGGTCGCAACGCCATCCAAACCATTGGCTTTCATCACCTTCAACCGCCTCCTGCACCTCTTCCCTGGTAATGTCCGCCACAAGTCTTTCTCCCAAAACTCGCATGTCAGCCTCTCCTCGATATCAGCACAAAATCCATCGGTGCTCTCTCCGCCACTGCACCACAGGCCATCCTTACCCATGTGTACTTGTGGATATCTCGCTTCTTGAACAAACTATTCCCGACCACCAACTCATGCTCCATACACAGACCTATAAGGTTTTCTCCACTCATTTCTACCGGGAACGCCACTACATATCCAACTCTCGCATTAAGGTCACATAGTACAGCTACATTGAAATGACCTCCAAAACTCTCAATACACTCACTCAGGTTAGTCCAGAATGCTCTCTCTCCTCTCCACTCTTCTCGCTGCCAGGTCCGTAAGCACTCCCAAATGCCCATTTTTCTACGCCTAACTTGACTTTCACCCGCATCAATCTTGAGGACACCTCCAGATTGATGTGGGTGAAAGTCAAGTTAGGTGTAGAAAGATGGGCATTTGTGAGTGCCTACGGACTTGACAGCGAGAGGAGAAGAAGCAATTCTGGACTGACCTGAGTGTGTGTATTGCGCGCTCCGGTGGAAATGAGGTCCAAATTGATTGAATAGCCACGTTGCGCTCTTCTTCGTGCATCCATTTCCTATGTCTATTTTTCTTTCCTTTTTGGCTGTTCTCATGCATGCGATTCTCTACGCTGAATGCAGATCTCATTCACGGGATCTCCGTTTTCTGTGTCTTCATCTTCCCTCCACCAGGCGTTTAAGTGCTTTGCCCCCAGCTTCTTTAGGACGACTGCGAATCCTTGGGTCTCTGTAGCAGGGCACGAGTTTCTGTACATCCTGTGGCACCCGTGCATTACTTTGACATTCATAGCATAAAGAACATTGACATTACGCAGTAGTAAACATAACTCATAGAATAATTTTTTTTTCTATGTAACTTGATGAATGCAACCCAGTTTGCAGGTTTGACGTTCGGCCCAAGAAGGACGCTGGTTCCAGCGCGCTTAAGAGCTTTTCGTCATTTCAATGTATTTATTTATCGTGAGCGTTTTATTGCAGCTTCCTCTAGGTAGCTTGAATGTGTCATGTTCATCAAAGTATTAACTGGGAAAAATTTGCATCCGTTTAACTAATTATGAAAATTTCAATAATCATTACCATTTTTTATTTCGCCAGGAGAGCAAGGCACCATCGAAGGCACGTTGCTCTACCAAATGCCTTTGCTGATAGGCCAAACCTTCACAATCAGAGAGCAGAGGAGCACCATTGCGACAGGAGTCATCACTAAGCTGCTACCAAGCGTCGAGGTTCCCTTCAACAGACTAAACAGGGTTGACTTTCAGAAGCTCTTACATCCCGCTAAGAAATGAAATTCGTTGTCGAGTTCTTCATAATGGAAGAGTTCATTATGAACTAAAATAGTATTTTTCAATGAAGTCGAGACTAAATATGTTGATGAAGATTGGTGCGAACAGCTGCTATGAAATTGTCCAAAGTAGTCATTTTATCATTCCTTGACGGCATAAGTTCTTTTAAATAATGGGATTATTATAGCAAGATGAATGTTGGAATAAAATACTTGCGACATGATTCAAAATTTAATTCAAAGCCACGTTAATGCACCAAAATTTATTGGACCATTGATCTACTGTGTACGTACAATATAGGAATGCCCCCAAGAATTATTAACTTATGATTTTTATCTCAAACTCTGAAGAAGAATGGATGTGCGTACTTTCAAAACCTTGTAAATTTTTCAATTTGGTCCACTCAAAAAAGATTTGATAAAACAAAAGGTACTTGAAGCTATTTCTTGAATCATGGAAATTTCACTGCAGATTTTTCTGACTAGAATAGTAGCTATCTAACATTGTTCTAAAAATGTTTATTTTATTTTTTGTATAAATAACTTTCTATGCAGTATGAACAGACAATTGAAGAGAATCTGTCTTTGGCAACCCTCTCACATGAAGCCTCTGTTTTATCTGCAGAGCTGTACGCACTCGAATTAACCACTTTGGTTTTAAGAACAAATCAACCTCCCCAAACACGCTTTGTTCTCAGGCAGTCTTAATGATCTCCCTCAGCTCAAAGTGCCCCATATCAAATTCATACACACCCCGCCTCCTATGTGAAATACAACACGACTTCTGCAAAATGTCCGAGGCAGGCCAGGCAGTCGAATTCTACTGGATCTCGGGTCACAGATTCACTTGTTAAACTGGCGTCCACCCATCAAGAACAATTTATCATCATACACAATGAGCTCACAGATTCACTTGCTAAACTGGCGTCCACCCATCAAGAACAATTTATCACCATACACTATCATGAGTGGTTCCCCATCATTGCCTCTCATACATCATCTCGATGAAACTATGAGGCGTCAAACAGCTGCTGACACTCAAGCCGAATCTCCCAGGAAAAGAAGTGACCGATGACACAACTTAGCTCTTTTGCTCTAAAGGGTCCGGCCAGAGTGTGACTAGTTTACCTCTGCTGCGTCAATGGACGCTCCACGACCATCGTGTTTCTCTACAAGATGTCAAGGGCGAGAAAGCACATCAAGGCAGCTTGAATAAAAAATCATTCATTCCACTCATCGATATCCATTGCACGCTACCTCCACACTCATGTCTCTCCTTCCTCACGCCTGCCTCACACCATTCACCCACCCAAACTGCGGTCTATCTCTAGACCTACGTTCACTCACCTCCGCCTTCATCACCCTTCCCATCAATCTCCCTTCATCTATCTGAACCCCCCCTAAAGCTACTGGTTCACGGGTCGCACGGGGTCACGATCCAACCGGGGGGGTGAACACCCAATTTCCTTTCGGACCCTTCTACTCTTCACTCTTCACTATCTCTCCTTCTCTACCCCTTCCTGGTTATGCTTTCACCTTGGTTACTCCTTTTACCTCATTTGTTTTGTTGAAGCTGCATTAACTTATCTCTCTTCTTGTCTTGACAATTTTCCCCCATAGTTTTT
>SDVV010002427.1:0-23082 GCA_016164225.1 Gammarus roeselii | reverse complement strand
TGTTTGAGGAGCATGACTGGAGTAACGCTGAGAGACCGGATCACCAACGACGTGGTTCGAATCAGAACAGGGATGGTGAAAAAGTTGGAGAACAGAGTAGATTCGCGTGTACTGAGATGGTTCGGGCACATGGAGAGGATGGATGAAGGGGAATTGGTGAAAAGGGTGATGAATGCGGAGGCGAGTGGTCGCAGGCCTAGGGTAGACCGAAGTTTGGGTGGATGGATGGTCTGAAGCAGGCGTTGTGAAGAAGAGACATGAATGTGGAGGTGGCGAGAGAGCGTGCAATGAACAAGCGTGAGTGGAGAATGGTTGTGAATGGTTGATTTTGACGCTGCTCTGATGTGCTTTCCTGCCCTTGGCATCCCGCTGTCGGGATGGTCGTGGGTGGGGGGGGGGCCGGCCTTTATGACGCGGCGAGGATAAACCAGTGAAAACTGTCGGGCCCTGCTGCTGACAATGGATCCTCGGACTGCACTCGTGACCCAGAGTGTATGTTGAGGGGTTACCGGCCAGACCCTTTAGCAGAAAAGAGCTAAGTTGTGTGAGTGTGAGCGTATGAGGGTGTGAGGAGCGCCTTGCCGTCGGCCACCCGCCTTTCTGGGGGATGCGGCCTAGTGTCTGCCCAATCTGTATCAATTATCCATCTTCAAAATGAGCCCAAACCATCTCGGAAGATGTGGATCTAGTCAATCCTCCGACTTCCTCACCATCCCCATTCTAATTCGAACAATGTCGTGATTAATCCTGTCTCTCTCGTTGCTCCAACCATGTCCCTGGGACATTCCATCTCGAAAACATTCAACCTTCTCCTTTCTTCTGTTCTCAGCCTCTAGGTCTCAGCTTCGTAGAGCACAGTTGGGATAACTACTCCTTCATTCAACCATCTACTTTTTCTCACATACTCTAGCAAACTACGACACTAGCCTACACAACTTTTCTTTGGAATCTGCCACCAGTGCCGTATCATCCGCAACAGTAACTGACTTGACCACCATTATGCTCTGAACAGCTCTAAACCTCGAACCATGACACTAGCGTCAACCTCACAAACAACTCTCAATCCGTATAGAGATTGAAGAACCGGAGACACAACGCACTTTTGTCATAGTCCTATTTCCACTGTGAACCAAACACTCACTTCGCTTCCACACTGACACATGCTCTGCTGCCAACAAAGTAACTTTGAACCGCTTTCAACCAATTTCCGACAACTTTATACAAACGCAGCATCCCACACAGAGCTGCCCCGTCGACCCTATCTCGGACATTTTCCAGATACACGAAGGCTCAGAACACATCTATTTCTTCCTCAAAGAACGTCTCACAAGCTTTTTTTTGGTGCAAAAATCTGACTCTCGTACAACTTACAAATGCACAAAACACAACCTCTCGAGTTGCAACAAGCACTGCGCCACTCAATTGGCACTACGTTCAAAACAAAGCACAGATACAGTAGCCTCGCCAGCCATTCGACCATCGATACTCCACTCGTCATAGGAAACTAAGCGGCAATGCCGTCCAAACCAGTGTCTTTTCCTGCTTGCACCACTTCTACCGCCTTCTGTTCCTCTTGTTTAGGTCAAGTTCGTATCAACTCTCACTCCCAAAACCGGCACACGCACACCATCAACCACAGCAACATTGTCAGCCTCTATGACCGCCTCAGCATTCAACAACATTTACACAACGCCTTTTCCGTACATCACACTCTCTCTCTCTCTTTCTCTAGCAACAACCGGCCGGTCAATTTTTCACCACCTTCTCCTTCCCAGTCTCTCGCTTCACTACTCTCCAGAACATCTCTTGTTCTCCTCAAAATTCTCGAATAACCGTTTATCCCACCTAGCACCAGCGTCCCCCCTCAGCTCTACTCACCACCGCTTAACCTCTTCTTTTCTTCTTTTGTTGTAAAAGATTACTTCCTACCTCGCGTCCAACAACTTCTCAATTAGCTCCTCTCTTCTGTGCCACTGTCATTTTAATGTCGTCGTTCCACCGCTTGCCACCCTTGCTTTTACACCCGCTCACACGACAAAATATTTTTCTCACATCTCAAAAACTCATCTCTAAGCGTCTCCCATTCTTCTTCAACATTTCCCTGGCCTTGCGCTGTCGGAAAAGTACTACAAATACAATCGTACTAGAAATGCCTTTTTAGGTCTCTAAATATTAGCTAATGAACTCGCCATTAACTAGATTAGATTTGAGTGACTCGCTTTACTATCGAGCGGAGTCAATACCTTTTACTCGGCTAATGCCAAGTAAAACTCCCAAGGTGCTGAGGCCATTAGGTTCCAGCACTCCCTGGTGGCAGCAAGGCGAGTTCTAACTCAACCTGTCCTGATCCAAAAGCCCCAAAGATTCGCAATCGTCCTCATGGTGCCGGATGCAAATGTGCCCCAACAACTGCTGAGGAAAAGATGAAGAAGAGACAGGAAATGGTGAACCCATGCGTGAGATCTACACTCTCGCGCATGAGGAGAGTAAGAAAAAAAAAAAGAGGGAGTAAAAAAATGTTGCATGAAAGAAAGAACGCTACTTGGCTGTTATCAGACACCCGAAAGGAAAAAATGTGGACTGGTCTACAGCGACACGAGATGCAAAAGAGGCAAATAAAAATTAAGTAAATCCAGGATGGTGAACAAAAGTATGAAGGGAAATAAGGGTACCCCTCTTGGTTGGGCCGTGACTCAGTGCGGCTAGTGAATTCCACGAGTTGGTGGTGATGGGAGAGGGGGGGGGGGGGCTAACTAATCACACGGCTCATCTAGCGAAAAATAGTGGAATGAATATGGTAAATTATTCTCTCTTGTCTGACCGTTCACACAAACCATCACAAAATGAACAAGATAATAAATAAAATGAGGACTCGCCCCACACAACACATCACTCGGTGCAGCAGGATAAAAACAAATAAATTTTTCACGTTTTTCACGTTTGGGCTGTGAAGTAATCTTTGGCACAAGCTCTTCCTAACAGCCACCACTACTCGTGTCGATAGCACCTCAACGGATGTGACACAAAGGAGAAATAACACAGAGCATTACGCAACACAATAATCAACACACGAGGTGGCTTCAGATCAAATTTAATGATGTTTTTAAGAAACCGGTCGAAAACAATGGTACTTCTCTATGGTCAGGACACTTCACAGCTTATACTAAAACTAATATGACCACAGTTTTAATTAATTAAATAGTATAAAATATATATCTACCTATACTTTTTTATGTGAATATGGCAGCGATATATCAGGCGTGCTAAAGATACCAAGTCCATCTTTACAATCTTTGAAATGATGGGGCCGATCGTGGGGGGAACCCGCTCATTAAAGCGCAACATCCGGGAAGTCGGAATGTTCCGTTTCACTGAAATGACTGAGAGGTAAACAAGACTAGATTCTCTGTTGAATAACGACCTCCGGAAATCACTGAATCCCACAACAGTTCTTTTCATATGTTGCATTTACTTTACAGTTTACATCCGAATATTCGGGACACAAACGGTGTAAAAGAATACATACGGTATGAATGGGTCACTTTCTAAACCTGAAGTTTGTTAGTTCATCCATCTGGTGAGATGTGTATCTTCCTGTTGAGCTTGGGAGCGATGACGTCCTCTGGCGGTACGTCCCGAAGCAGGGCCTCCCTCTTCTCCTTGCCGCTATTGCCGGTGCTGTGCGTGCAATCGCACCAGGGCGTCTTGGCTCGTGAACAAGTAAGTTCCACGTTCAGGACTGTCACTGGGCACCCATCAATGAGCAGCTAGAAACAGGAAAGGGAACATAGAACCAGAACAGTCATTGGACACCCGTAAATGAATAGGTAAGAACCATAAAAACGACCGGCAGAACAGGCAATAAGATTTCAACATTTTCATAAAATTTTAGAATGGCTTCTTTCATATACAATTATAGATACAAGGCACGGGTCGTCACAGGTACAAATCAAAGTGTTCATGCATAGGGTGATCGAAAAATACGGAGCATTAAGGAACTGTCAATAAAAGTAAATAAAAATCTTTATTCATACGCAAGTGGCATGATATTCTTGATTCATCATATAGAATACAGTGTTGAAGAAACGAATAAAGGTTACATCTATGTGGCCTTGCTGATTAATACAATTTATGTATACACCAGCTCAGTGGCCGAGTGTGTAGCGTGTCGGGTTCTGCTCACAATAGACTTCCATTGGGAGCTGGAGGTTGTAGGTTCGAGTCAGCCAGACCCCGAGTGAGACACTCTGGTCGGTCTATTAAATGGTTAAAAGGCCAGCCCATAAACGTCATTGGTAAAAAAAAATCGGCTATCAGGTGGCAGCTATGTTGCAACCCGCTATTTAGGCGAATAATCTCCATTGTATCTGGTAGGCTTGCACACCTTCGTGAGTGAAAACAGTGACCTTATAAGGGCGAAATTAAAAAAAAAATCATTCGTGGTACATACGCATGCTGGTGCGTACAAGAACGGAAAGGGTTTAAACGCAGCTACATAAACAGATAATCATCTACATGCATCGTGGGGTAGAGAGGCCACTATACCTGTTCAGATGTTCGAATTTTTGCACTGCTTTGTGTAGTCCAGTGTGTTTCCACGAGGGATTGTTTTTGTCACGTTAAGTTAGGTCAGTAGGTAAGCATTGTAGGTTGGGCAGTTGTGAGTGCTTACGGACCTGGCAGCGGGAGGAGTGAAGAGGAGAAGGAGCCATTCCGGAATAACCTGAGTGAGTGTATCGAGAGTTTTGGGGGTCATTTCAATGTAGTTGTACTGGGTGACCTTAATGCGAGAGCTGGAGAATGTGATAGGAAGGTATGGCGTTCCCGGTAGAAATGACAGTGGAGAAAACCTGATAGGTCTGTGTAAAGAGCAGGAGTAGGTGGTCGGGGACAATTTGTTCAAGAAGCGAGATATTCACAAGTACACATGGGTAATGATGGCCCATGGTGCAATGGTGGAGAGAGCACTGATGGATTTTGTGCTGATATGGTAGGGAGGCTGTTGGATGTGCGGGTGTTGAGAGGGGAGGGTGGAGGAGTGTCTGACCATCTGCTGGTGGAAGGTAGATTAAGAGTGGAGCAGAGGTGGACGGGCAACAAACGAGTGGGAGAAGGGAGAGAGGTAATGAAAGTGAGTGGACTGAATGTGAAAAGTAGAGCCGAGGAGTTCCAGCAGGCGTTGAAGGAAGAATATGACAACGTGAGAGGAGAGGACCTGAGAGATGTGGAGGGAGAATGGGAGACGTTAAGGGATGCGTTGCTGAGATGTACGAAGAAGGAGGTGGTGCGTGCCGTGTGGGAGGGTGCAGGAGGAAAGGCTGCGAGGGGTGGAACGAGGAGGTCAAACTGGCGGTGGCACGGAAAAGAGAAGGGTTTGAAGGGTGGTTGCAGGTGAAGTCGGAGGTGGCTCATGAAAGCTACAAAGAGAGGAGAAACGAGGTGAAGCGGGTGGTGAGAAGAGCCAAAAGGGACGCTGATGCCAGGTGGGGCAGATGATTGTGCCAGAATTTTGAGGAGAACAAAAAGATGTTCTGGAAAGAGGTGAAGAGGGTGAGAAAGGGAGAGACCGGAAAGGAGGAAGTGGTGAAAGATGAAAACCGGCCAGTTGTTATTGGAAAGTGGTGATGTACGGAAGAGGTGGGCCGAGTATTTTGATCAGTTGTTGAATGTCGAGGATAACAGAGAGTCTGACATAGTTGCTGTGGGTGGTGGTGCTCGGATGCAAGTTTTGGGAGAAAGACTTGTTGCGGACATTACCAGGGAAGAGGTGCAGGAGGCGGTGGACGTGATGAAAGCAGGGAAAGCCCCTGGTTTGGATGGCGTTGCGACCGAGTGCCTGAAGAAGGGTGGAGTAACGATTGTCGAATGGTTGGTGAGGTTACTGAACTTGTGTCTTGTGGCAGGCGTGGTACCGAGTGAGTGGCGCAGTGCCTTCATTGTTCCGCTGTATGAGGGCAAAGGAGATAAAAATGAATGCTGCAACTCGAGAGGTATCAGTCTGTTATGTGTAGTTGGTAAGTTGTACGGGATAGAGCTGATCAAAAGAATTAGAGACTGTACGGACTGCGCAATTGGAGAGGAACAGTGTGGCTTTAGGAGTGGTAGAGGGTGTACCGATCAGATTTTTGCAGCGAGACAGGTATGCGAGAAGTACCTTGCCAAAGGAGAGGATGTGTTCTGGGCCTTCATGGATCTGGAGAAGGCATACGACAGGATTGACAGAAAAGCGCTGCGTAGGGTGTTGCGTTTTTATGGAGTGGGCGGACATCTGTTGTAAGCGGTGCAGAGTTTCTATGCTGACAGCCGAGCATGTGTCAGAGTGGGGAGCGAGGCGAGTGATTGGTTCACAGTGAAAGTGGGACTGAGACAAGGCTGCGTGATGTCTCCCTGGCTGTTCAACCTCTATGTGGATGGAGTGATCAGGGAGGTGAACGCGAGTGTTCTGGGTCGTGGCTTGAAACTGTTGGAAGCGAACGGGCGGAGTTGGCAGTTGAGCCAGTTGCTATTTGCTGATGATACGGCCCTGGTTGCGGATTCTGAGGAGAAGCTATGTAGGCTAGTGTCTGAGTTTGGTAGTGTGTGAGAGGAGGAAGCTTCGATTGAACGTCGGTATGAGTAAAGTCGATGCGAGCAAAATTAGTGTCACCCTAAATGGAGAGCTCATGGAGGAAGTTCAGTGTTTCAAGTATCTGGGCTCCCATGTGGAGATAAGTGAACTAGTGGAAACTGAAGTGAAGGCGCGAGTGAAGGAGGGGTGTTAAGTGTTGGATGCACTAAAGAGTGTAATGAGCTGTAGGACGTTCTGGATGGAAGCAAAGAGAGGGGTATGAGGGTGTTGTTGTCCCAACTGTGCTCTACGGAGCTGAGACTTGGGGGTGAAAGCAAAGGAGAGAAGAAGGTTGAATGTTTTCGAGATGAAATGTTTGAGGAGCATTGCTGGAGTAACGCTGAGAGACCGGATCACCAGCGACGTGGTTAGAATCAGAACAGGGATGGTGAAAAAGTTGGAGGACAGAGTGGATTCGCGTGTTCTGAGATGGTTCGGGCACATGGAGAGGATGGATGAAGGGAGATTGATGAAAAGGGTGATGAATGCGGAGGCGAGTGGTCGCAGCCCTAGAGGTAGACCGAGGTTTGGGTGGATGGATGGTGTGAAGCAGGCGTTAGGAAGAAGAAACATGAATGTGGAAGTAGCGAGAGAGCGTGCAATAAACAAGCGTGAGTGGAGAATGTTTGTGAATGGTTGATTTTGACGCTGCTCTGATGTGCTTTCCAGCATTGGCATCCCGCGGTCGGGATGGTCGTGAGTGGGGGGGGATGGGGCCGGCCATTATGACGCGACAGGGGAAACCAGTGAAAACTGTCGGGTTCTGCTGCTGACAACGGATCCTTGGACTGCACTCGTGGCCCAGAGTGTGTGTTGCGGGGTTACTAGCCGCACCCCTCAGCACAAAAGGGCTAAGTTGTGTGAGTGTGAGCGTATAAGGGTATGAGGTGCGCCTTGCCGTCGGCCACCCCTCTTTCTGGGGGATGCGGCCTAGTGTTTGTATGTGATGATACTCGAGTCTCATTCGACCTTTGTCGATTGTGCAGGATTCGGCGGTGAAGACTTCAATTTCCTGCTTGAAAAAGTCTGTTGCTTGGTTTAGTAAATTATTAATTTTGTGCATCCTTCTGGTCAACTTTGCAATGCACTTATTGGTCCGCTCGTCTCCGGCTGAGGTGTCGCTGTTCGTCTAGGAGAGGCTGACGTTCTTGACTGATAGAATCCTGGTCTTTGTTACTCCGGAGGGGATGCTGGGCACTCTTGATGGCCTTTTGACCGGTTGTACCGATTCTAAAGATTACTTCATGCGACGAAAGTAGAGGCGTGCAAACGTGCGGTTGCAGGTCCCAGCTCAAATAAGGGACCAAATTGTGCTAACTAGAGGGTTTTCTGCAAAGGTCAGTTGTTAATTGGCACGAAAATAAAGGCGTTTCCTTTGAAAATAATAAATGCCCAATTGATAGGGATTCTCAGGTACCAAAAAATAGGGTGAACATGCGTGTGGAGAGCAAGCACTAAAAGTAGACTAGGAACCTATTCAGAAACGTATGTATCAAAGTAAATACTTATTTTCAAAACCCTCAAAAGCACAAGAGACATGCGTACATTGGAATCCTCATAGCCAAGTATTGTCAGTTTATCATACACATTCATTTGGCGGAGCAGAGCTTTTCTGAAACACAGATACATACACTTGGCCAAATTGCTGGGAAGGGGGTTCCCACGGGAAGGCGCACCTCACACTCTTCTCATACGCTCGCACAACTTTGTCGTTTGGCGGTAAAGGGTTTGGCCAGGAGACCCCGCAACACACACTTCTGGCCACGAGTGAGGTTCGAGATCCGTGTCAGCTGTATGGCCCCACAGCAGTAACTAGTTTACCCCTGGCGCATCATAGTAACAAGGCCTTCCCCCACCCACGACCATCCTGTTTCTCAACGAGACGCCCAGGGAGGGAAAGCACGTCATGACATCGTCAAAACTCATCCATTCAGGACCATTCTTCACTCACGCCCATCCATTGCTTGCTTGCTTTCTTGCTACTTTATCACTCATGTTTTTCCTTCCTACAATCACATGTAAAATTTTGACGTCCAAACATACTTTCAACACTATTGCTTGGTGCTGAGATTGGGCGGCTCAGTCTTACCTTAAACCTGCCCAGCAAACTGTACCGCGTGGTGCAAACACATGACTAGCACCACGCTGTACAACGTGGTGCCGAGACCTGTTCCGTTTAGTCTCACCTTCGTCTGGCCAGCACACTGTAACGCGTGGTACAAACACCTGACGAGAACGCTGAACAACGTGGTGCCGAGACCTGTTCCGTTCAGCCTCACCTTTCGTCTGGCCAGCACACTGTACCGCGTGTTGCTAAGACCAGTCTGTCGGTCTCGACGCCGCGTTATGAGATGCTGATCATAACAGCGGATCTGATCCCTGCGTCGCACTCGTCGATCATGGATATGCCTGACGAAGGAAGAGTTGTCAGTACATGGTGGAACTGACGGAAGTAATAAATAAATTGTACTTCAAGCAATAGTTTTTTTTTTAATTTTCAATGAAAATAACAATATGCAAACAATGCCAATCTCTAATTGCTAGATAGATCAAAATATTTCATAAAGAGTGATTTCCATGAGGCAGTAGATAATCAACTACTTCAAAATATAGCTCAAACAGCTATGCATTTGGCTAACCTGAACAGATTCAATGCAAACGAACCAAAAAATTGTGAACAATCAAGTGTAGCGGCGGTGAGTTTCACAATGAAGAATTACCTATATTCAGAACTTCTCAACACAATCTTGATTTGAGACCATTAAGTAACCCCACACAGCCAACTTTAACGCAAGAACGTTACCTCCCACCAGTAAACAATCCTGTCACCTGAAACTTTTAGTTCCCGTAGACAGGTTGCCTGGTCGCTGCACGGCGAGTCGCGCCTCCTTTAACCGAGCGTAGAACTCATCGTCCTCCAGACCCCAACCCCAGTACACATTACTGAGGCCATCCACCAGAGAGAAGTGCTTCCTGAGAAAGAATATATTGGTCTCACAAACCGATACAGACACTAGGCCGAATCCCCCAGGCAGGGGGGTGGCCGACGTTGAAATGCACCTCACACTCTTCTCTTTCTCTTCCCGCACTTAAGGCATCTTATCCCTCCTTAAATGTTAGTCTTGCAGTGGGGAAATTGCTATTCTGAAGACCTGCTACATAGAGCTGAGAGACCCGGTGAAAGGGTTATTGGAGATCTGCTCTCTGGGAAACGACAACAGTACCTAGCTAGGGAAAAAATTGACAAATCTGGAACACGAACATGAGATTAGGATTCCATCGATGAATTATGCACTTAAATAGGTATCCTCAACAAAGCTTGACATACATGAGAACAGAAAGAATGAAAAGAAGGGGAGAGTCAACCAACAAGGTTACATAAATTTCCCTCATTGCAGGTTCAACTGGATTAAATGCCATGATCTACCCTATAATTCTACCTAGAGCTGTGAGGATCAATGAGAAACAATGGTATGTGTTGCTTTGTCACCTCTAGACACCAGGTGTGAAATAGCAGTTTACAACAATAAACCATAGGTGTGAGTGCAATGGAAAAAATTGCGTGCACAAATCATAGCATGGAATAAATTTATTGAAGTTAGGATATGAGCCTCAAAACTAGAGCAATAGTTTTTGGTACTAATCAATAGAAATTAGCCATTGCAACAACACAAAAATTGTACCCCAACAAATTTTTGATGATGCACAATTACATAATATTATTACATGTACACATATGACATTTGAATAGCCTTCAAGTTTAAGGCTTGCATCATCAACTTCGTAACTGTTATCAATTCCCGAGCTCGCACTTGGTCAGCAGAAGAACACCTCCTATGAAAGCGGGATAGTGGTAACGGGGGTGGAGGTGAGGAGCAGCAAGGTGCACGGGCCCCTTCTCAGGGAAGTGGTAGAGCAGGTCATCATTGGCAGGCAGCAGATCCACGTCGTGCAGCGCCACGTAGTCAAACTGATCGCCCAACTCGAGGAAGCCAACGTTCAAGAGAGTGGCTCGGTTGAAGCGCAGGCTGTCCACCTATGAGCAGAGCAAGGGTTAATAGGTTGGACACAATCATGCATGAATATTAAGCTGTCTTTACACAACGTGAACAACTCATTCGAAAACCAATCAGTCAAAATGCATCCTCTCCTCAATGATAATTATATAAGCGATAGAATGTTTCGGGCATGCACACTTCCACTCACATTCCTAATAGATGCCTCGGTTTTTGAGGTAGCCATGTAGTGTGGGTAGCCGTTTTTACTTTCTCTTCCATTTTATAAGAGCCATAGTGTAGCATAGCACTTCTGTTTTTTATTCGAATGAATCTTGATGAGGAAACATTACAGAGACGTATCAGAGAGAGAAGCTTGATAACCATTGTTGGAGGTAGTTTTAGACAGATTTAGGCCTTTGTGTCTTTCCACATTACTAGGAAATTTCGAAGCTTCCAGGTTTCTAGACTATCCCCGCGTTTCTAGGTTTCGACCAAACATGGCGGCTCGGCCACAGTTGTCGTTTAGATACAAAATGGCGACCGGATGCGCCCGGCCGGCTGAACCCCCCCTCCCTCTTTGCTATATAAGGGAGGTCTATCTTACGCTGGCATTCATACGCGCTACCTGCTCAGACGAGGCAGTCGAGCACCAACGTTCCACAGCTACTGCTCACTGGACCCACAGGGTCCCAGCACCAAGTCATGACTTGGCATGTTCAACACGCAGCGGCCCATCTGGGCAGCGGACTAGGGACCCGCTGTCTCTACCGAGCCACAGAACGGGATTGCAATTGTGGAAATGCGTACTGAAAAAGCTAACAGCAAGCGCGTCACTGACTGGTATCCTTGCTCGCAGCCATGATCCTGTCTCAACAAATGTCATGCGAGTTACCCTCCGGTCACTGCATTGCTTGTTGGAGCGCTCCACAGGCTTAATCCACAAACAGTTGTTGAGATCATTGATCGAAGCGGCTCAGTGGCGAAACAAAATCCGCTTCAAGACTCTGGGCAAGCTTGCACCGGGGTCTGTTTGGGTAGCCGTTCTAGCAAGATCGTTTTTTCAACCTCAACCACTCGACGACGGGGCGATCTTGAATGACTTTCAGGCGCCTGAAACCTTCCGAAGCAGGACGGAGGTCCTCTCTTTTAAGGCACCCTTTATTTCAGGTTTCGGGGCCCCAGCACCGCCGGAGCAGACAAGTCCCAGCAATCCCAGAAGGGGGTTACGCGGGGTTCCTTTTGTGGCCAATGCGGTCGACAAGCATCTTCCAGTGATCGCTATGCATTCCAGTGTGGTGTCATGCAGCCCCAAGGGAATCATGGGGGGCCCCAGCACCTCACATACAGGTTTGCCCCCTTCCATCCACTGCTTCAAGGGACTAAGGATGTGGCCAGAATGGTCGAGAAAAAGGAGGTCGCCGAGAAGGTGGGGGGGGCTTAGCAGCCAAACGACCCTCCTCCTACGCTCAAAGTCCTCAGGTGACTACAGAAAGCGGGCCCGTTCCCCTTTCCGTAAGTACTGATGCTCTTCCGGCGGCTCTCAGGAGCCGCATAGCACACGGGAGCAAGGCAACGCCATTGCTCAAACGCATCCTGTTCAAAGGCCTCTCTTGGAGATGGGCGCAACGACCCCTTCCTCACGATTACAGTCTCTCACCGACAACACGAGGACGTTCTCAAACCCCTCGTGTTAGACTTCCTGCAGAAAGGCTTAGTCAATGCGGTGCCCATGCAATCGGCCAGCGTGTCTCGCATCCTTGCGGTTCCGAAAGGCCTCGGGAGGGAATCGCTTAGTGATCGACCTCTCCAGGCTCAACAAATACATCCCGGTAACTACGTTCCGAATGTCCAACCCGCAAAAAATACGGCCCAGGCAGAATCATCCTCTATGGTTCACCAAATTTGACATCAAGGACGCTCTTCCGGTACGTCCCAATCCACCCCAGGTTCCATAAGTACCTGGTTTTCAAACTACGAGGCAGCTATGCCTTTTCTCGGCTCTTCCATTCGGCCTCAACCTGGGATCGAAAATCTTTACGACGGTCGCGAATCTACCCCTCAGCTTACTCCACCAGCAAGAAATAGACGCGACCTTTTACATCAACGACTGGCTGCTCCGAGCACCGACAGCACATCAGTGCCGGCTAAACACTCTGACGGCTAGCGTCCTTCTTCTCAAGCTAGGCTTTCCCATTTACCTGGCGAAGTCAATTCTGGAACCCATTCAGCAGATAGGTTTCCGTGGAGTGACGCTGAACGGAGAGGTCGGGTCCATCGCCTCGACCACACAGCACATCGACCGCTGCAGGGACATAGCCACGGATATACTATCCTCTTGCTTCAACAGCATCAGAGTTTCCTCGGCCTAATCAATTACCTTTCACTTTACCTGTGTCACGCTTGCCACTTCTTCAACGAAATGGTACTAGCAGCACGGTCCCTGCGTTCATCCAGCAAGTCCACCGCTCTCCACACCTATTACCGTATTGCAGTACAGCATTAGAGCATCGATACCTTCCTTCACTCCCACGTTCGTTATGCTTTAACCTGAGCACCTCCTATGGACGGACGCATCAGTCTGCTGCAGCGACTAGCAGTCATAAGGCCGCTGGTCAGCACTGAAACGCAAACTCCATTTCACGACGAAGGAATCGCTGGCCATCTTCCGTGCTCTGCAGACACGAGCTCATTGGCACCAAACCACAGTCAGCATGTGGTCAGACAACATGGCTGCTGTAGTCATGGGGAATCACTCGGGCTTCAGCAAGGCACCGGCGTTGCAGAAGATCGGAGCGCAGCTCCTATGAATACTCCAGCATCGTCACCTATCTCTTCTCGCAACCTACCTTCTCGGATCGCAGAACGTTTGGGCCGATCAGCTCTCACGTCTCCAACCAGTCCAGAGTCTCCAACCAGTCCAGACGGAGTGGACGCTGACGCCTCAATGGTTCGCCCGCCTCTCAACCCTGCGCGGTGCCATGCAAATAGACCTCTTTGCACATCCGGGAACCCCACAAGCTTCAACATTTTGCCGTCACCCGCGAACAGCTTCAGTGGATTTTCTGCAGTCCGAAGGGAATTGGTGAACGGAAATATACCTATTCCCTTCATCAATCCTGATCCCCCAGGTGCTCCGAAAGCTCGAAACGTACCGCTACAGCGGCGCTCTCGTGGTGCCCGAGCACCCCAACGCGCTATGGTGACCCAAGGTCGTCGCGTCCTTCCGCGAGATCAAGGCCCTTCTGTCGTTATTTTGCATTTTATTTCAGCAAAGAGTTCTCACAATCAAGTTAACTAGATCGCTGGAAGACACCCTGGTCAAATCCCACCGGCCATCGACACAACGCCAATACCAATACCGGGTTGGTTTACAGGAATGCGTTCCATTTGCCTCTATTGCACGGGTTTGGGGTCCCGACCCCTGAGATGATCTTCAAGGAACTGACAAGGGCTCAGATTCACGAAAAAAACGACGCAAAGGCGTTTCGTGCCACAGTGGAAGCTAGAATCTGCCCTCGACATGCTCGCCTCTCCTCCCTTCAATACTCAGACGACGTCATTATTGGCGCTCTTTCAGAAAACTGTTTCGTGTCGCTCTTGCAGCAGGAAACAGGGTCTCTGACGTTGCAGCCATGTCACGCACGGGTTTCACTTCTCCTAGAATCCTTCATGCACTCTCATTCTGACCGCTGACAAGTTCCTATACAAGGACCAAGCCTGCAACCACACTCCACCACTCATCTTAATCGCCTCACTACTACCGGATGGTTGAGCACACGGCCGGTCCCCCATGACTGCACTCAAAGCCTAGATAGCAAGGTGTCCCTCAAACAATGACTATTTGTTTGTCAATCCAACTTCGGGCAAACCCCTCAAAGTGTCATCGGTAGGGCATTACATCTGCTCTTTTATCAATGATGCCATACCGAATGTTTTTCCTAAAGCTCACAACGTCAGAAAGTATGCCTCATCTGTTGCTTGGACGCGTGGGGTCCCCTTTCCAGACATCATCTCCAAGAAGTTCTGGAAGTTGCCCCACGTGTTTCATACACAAGTACTTATGTACAGTGGGAAAGCCTAATCAACCTTGTGTCTCTTCAAGAACCAGGTAGATAGTCTCTTGCTTCAAAGGTTTGTGACATTATGCTAGCTAATGCCAGCAACTTTTGTACATATAGGGTACGTGTAGAGATTATCTTCCACCATTTCATTAGGAAATACTGAACGCTACAGCTTCAGAATAAAGATTGTCAGATTAATCAGTACGTATTTACTTCATCTGACTCAATGTTCTGCAATGTTGCCATATTAGCTAGGGTACAAATTGTGGATACATGCATATTTAGGATTTTACGGCCACTACCTGACAGTTCATCCACTCTCATACTAGAGACAATGCTATATATTGATGCACATAATTATCATTTGGGTGCTCATACTCTTGGGCCGCATATTATTTGGCTGCTATGAGCTAGCACATTTGCGGTTATCACCAAGCAATACTTGTACTTGCCTAGGATTAGTCATTACCCCCCTTTATACAAAAGGGTTATCATTTCTTACACGGCAAGTGCTTCTTTGAGAACACTCAGACCAAGATGCAGCCCATCCATCTACTTTCTGCGCTCTTCTGGCATAGGCCAGCTTGCGCTACATGATGCTATTTTCTATGCTACACTATGACTCTTACAAAATGAAAAATAATATAACTTTTGTTATCTTGATTCTCTTGATAAAAAGCTATTTCTCTGTAACGTAATAAGAGCCATAGAGGGCCTCCTCCTCCTCCTCCCTCTGCTATCTTCAAGTAATTATGATTACTAAAAGGGTTTCCTTTACATTACAGCCCATAAAATTTGAACCCCACATCCTACAGTTTTCCATATGGGAAGCCATATGGAAAACTTTAGTTGAGTTTAATTCTACAAATTTTTCAATTTTTACTATTGATATAGGATGATTAAATATCTTAAAAATTAAATCAAATCATCAGCTTGGCCCCAAAATAATAATGAGATAGATTGCTAGTAGCTACAGATCTATGTCACCCAAGGCCTACAAGTGGCTAGCTGTATGTATGCACTTGACAATCACAATTACAGATGCCATTGAAAACAGATCGATGCAATCTATAGATACCAAAATGGTCACCTGAATGCATGAGCCCTTAGCTAAGCAGTTTCTTACAGTGTTTGTATCAAGGCTTACTCATGGTGCAAAGAAACATGTATGATACACAATAGCTTGGTACTGCATCAATGTATCAACAAAATCTCATCATCTAAGTATCATGTTAATTTTGCAAGCTAGTACACATTAAGCCCAAGCTGGAAAAGGTAAGCTGCGAGCTCAATTTTGAAAATGCAGAAAACGAATTTAAAATAATTCTAGCATGGAGCTCAAGGGACATTGAATTTTGTTATTATTTTAACTGTGTGTTCCAGCATATAGTCATGATAAAAAGACATATATAATCAGCAGTTATTTAAAACTGAACACAAGCTTTCTATCAATTCTATGATATAGCATTGCAGAAGTTATCAGGTAACTGTTAATAATTTTTAGCCAGCAATGAACAAAGTTTGAGGATATGACTAATGCAATCATCTAGTAGTTACCAACTTACAATACATCAGCTGGCAATTTGAAAAATTAAATGGGCCAAATGGACAGCAACAGTAAACTATTGATAATATAAAATATCAACATTGCAAAACCAGCACACAATGATCACCTGTTGATCGAACAAGATGAGTGGACAGAAATGAAAGAGCTACTATGAAGCCATTGTACAATATACAGGATAGCAAAGTCCCACATTCCCACAAGAAACTTTGAACCACGTACCATTTCCCAATTTTATCAAAAAGTATCCTTGATTCATAGGATTCAAGAATTTGAAATTTATTTAGGTAGCTAGCTATAACATATCGACAAAATTACACAAATATGAGAATACACAGATGATCTGTACAATCTTTGTCAGCATGAGCTGTTCTCAAGATAATATTTGCTATTATTTTATAACTAAGGTTGGGAAGTAGGCTCACCTCTACATCCTCACAACTGATAGACATTGTTGAAGGAAATTCTTGATTCTCCATTTTTCAATATGTCAAGACAGATAAAAATGAAACATTAGACAATTGATTTCAAGAAAAATAAGCAAAGTAGGGTCATAGACATTTCCTTAATCATGACAATTTGATGTTTCAACTGACATTTAGTAAAAAAAAAACAATAGAAAATATCCAACATGAGGTTGTCTATTACATTACTTCCATATTGTTCAGCGCACAAAGACACAAATTTTGAAACAAACTGCATGGTTAGCATGACATGGTACATATGGACAGGGAAAAAGCATTTCAATGAGTGATAATATATGGGTATGATAATTGAACAGTGATACAGGAAATTTTCATGTGAGAGTAATGAGAAGGATTGTTCTGGTCAACATGCTGGCCTGATACCTCAGATCTGATTCCACAGAGTCAAAACGAGCTGAAATTTATTGTAAAGGAGTTATCGTCAACACAAGGTATGATGCAGCTTGAAACTGGTATCCTAAATAGGGTACTAAATAATTAGGGAGAAGTCATTGAATGTTAATGCAGTCAAGTAGCTTTTGATTTATTCAAGTAATAAGCTGTCTTGTATGGAATAGATGCAAGCTGCTGTGTTCAAGTTCATGGGGGTTTTGATTAGGCTGAACTATATTGTGAATTAAATGCTTGACTGAACGTGTGTGGTTAATGAGTAAAATGTTAGGAGTTGCCTTTTTATAGTATTGAAATGTCAATCAATATTTGTGAATTTAAAATGTTCATATTATACCAAAGTATTTTGAAATGGGTTATGAGGCTTATGAAGGTGTGATATTTTCTTTCAGTCTGGCCTCTATTTGATCTGCACTGTTCCTCAACTAGGTTGATGATGAAGAAAATTTTACATACTAAGTTTACGACTATTGGTCTTTGTGGACCCCTGAGAAGAGTCTGCACATCCGTTTCAGCACACCATAGGAAGTCTCTTCATAGTAGCTCTTTCATATACCTGCCCGATTCAGTGAAAAGAGGACGTCTGTCCAATAGCTCCCAAATTAACTTGAAGGATCAGCAATCAAAGCTGTGTCAAATTGAAACCTAATTGGAAAATTCCCAGTGCTTCCTGCCAAACAGAGCCTGACCCCTGACCCAAGTTGAACTACCTGCTATCAACACAAGAGGTGATTTGATACTTGAGGCCTTGCTCCAAGAAGGGAAGGAACAGGAAGTGACTTAATTAAGTCACTTCCTGTTCCTAATTATCTGTGAAAATAATACTGTACATATAAATATTGTGCTATTGGAAAGAGTTTTAGATATTTTTAAGAGAAGATCCAAATTAATCTGAATTATGCCAAAACTCGCACTACCTTCATAACAAAATAACTAGTGATTTGTTCTTGGCCTGCTTCAAAGATCCCGATTTATCTCAAGGTCCTAAAGGAAATAATCTGAAAAAGCGTGATATACCCCGAACATATTCATTTCATCAGCCTTTGCCCTAGTGGCAAAGGCTGCATTGTTGAAGAAAATGAAGATTTGCACTGTGTGCAAGTAAAGAAAGCATCATGGTCGTGCTAGGGGTGCTGCGAGTGTTGTGGTGGTGAGTCGTGGTGGCGGAGGCGGTGGTCAACGTGGTCGCGGCGATGCTGGTGGCTGCGGCCATTCTGGTGGTTGCGGGGGTGCTAGCGGCCGGAGAGGTGCTGGCGGCCGAGGTGGTGATTGTTCCGGCGGCGGTCGTGGTCGAGTGGTGGTAGTGGTCGTATCCGTGAAACTCTGACTGGTTTCCATGTTGTCATGGGTGGCTGTGGTGGTGGTGCTTCAAACTAGTTGGCCGGTTCTTGCAAACGAATTTTATTTTTTTGCAGTTGTGCTGAGTCAATTTGAATTCTCTCATGAATAAGGTGCTTTATGTTGGTCATGTGGTACAGC
This sequence comes from Gammarus roeselii, assembly GCA_016164225.1. Classification (NCBI taxonomy): domain Eukaryota; kingdom Metazoa; phylum Arthropoda; class Malacostraca; order Amphipoda; family Gammaridae; genus Gammarus; species Gammarus roeselii. The sequence goes on along the minus strand of SDVV010002427.1, from coordinate 4,498 downwards.
AGTGGGATTTGCAGTTGGTCGGTGTATGTGAATCTTGGTTGACATCTTATGTGGTGTGTCTTTGTCGTTTGTTAATATGTCAGGGTTTCAGCTCGTGAAGGGAGATGTTGTGGGGGAAGTGAAGAAGCATGGAGTGTGTTTGTATGTTGCATACAATGTAAAGTTTGTGCTAATTGAGGTCACAATGTTGCTGCAGTTTTCCTACTTGATTATGATGTTTCAGTTATAGCGGTTCACCGCTCGCCCTCCTATTCAGCAGAGGAGAATGCTGAACTGATTGAATTCTTGCACAAGTTTTGTGTTGACAGGGAGGTAGTTGTTCTTGGGGATTTTAACTTGCCCTCATTGGATTAGTCTGCAGACATTTTTAGTACTTATATTCCTCTCATTGATTCTCAGTTTCTTGACTGTTTTGTTCTTCTTGGACTCACTCAGTGGGTGAGGGAAAGTACTTCGTTGATTCGGGCAGCATTCTAGACCTGGTGCTGACTAGAGGATGATCAGGTGTCTTCTGTGGCAGTTCTGCCTTTTCTCCAAGGATGCCTAGGAGTATGTCTTTCAGATGAATGATGTTGCAGTAGATCCTGGTTTGAAGCTGGTTATTTGGTCTTGTGGAGATTGCAAGAGTATGAGAAAGGTTTTAACAGATGTTGACTGGCATTATGAGTTCCTGTATGGCACTGTGGAGGAGAATAATGGTTTGTTTCAGTCAATTATCTATTCACTCGTCAACAGGTTTGTTCCCATTCAAAACTGCTTCGCGGTCGAGCTGGCTGCGGGGTCCTCCTAGGGAGCTGATGATCAGTAGATCTCGGTCTTGGGCGCAGTACAAGCTTTTGAGGGGTAGCTTAGTAGGCAGCATGGGGAGGTATTAGAGTCCCTGTGGAGATTTAGTAGACTCAATTTTGAGTACAGAAATCTTTCACGCCAGAGCCTGAGTCTGTATGAGCAGAAATTAGCAGACAACGTCTCCATTGCTCCCAAGATGTTTCACTCATATATCAGAAGAAGAAAGATGGCCTGTCCTGTTGGTCCTCTGAAGCTCCTGCCTGGGGAGGTTGTTGCTGGTCAAAACACATGAGTCAGCTGCACGTGGATTCTTTGTTATCTGTTTTTGTAGGTGCTGATCTTGTCGGCCCTTCTCCACCCATTTTTTTATTCCTGGAAAAATTGGCAAGATTTGCATGACTAGGTAGTTGGTTTCCCAGGTTTTGGATAGTTTAGATTCATCTTCTGCCTCTGGTCCTGATGGTATTCACCATGGTGTTTTGAAGTCATGTTCTTGACAACAGTCATTGCCGTTGTCTTTGATTTTTGGAAAGTCATTACGCCAGGGAGTTTAGCTAGGGGCCTGGAAGAAATCTCATGTCGTTCCTTTATTCAAGACAGGTTCAAGAAGTAACCCTCTCAATATTCGTCCTGTGAGTCTCACTTCTGTTTGTTTCAAAGTGCAGGAGCGGGTTATTGTGTCCTAGGTGATGTGATGTATTTTCTGGAAGATTCTGGCATTTTGGTTTCAGGGCGGGGAGGAGCACAGAGGATCAACTTTTGTTAGCTTGTTGCAAAATTGCTGATCTGGTGGACAATGGGATGGTTGTTGATGTGGTCTTCCTGGACTTCTCAAAGGCGTTTGATGTCATCAATCACTCGGTTTCGTTGGACAAATTGAGATGTGTGGGTTTTCCTGGAGGATTGTTGTACTGGATTTGTAGTTTCTGATTGGGAGGCGAATGTGCGTCTCTGTGGGGGGAGTTGTCAGCGAATTCCGGGAGGTGACAAATGGGGTGCCCTAGGGGACCGTGCTGGGTCCGCTTTTGTTTCTGCTATATGTCAATCATGTTGCAGCAGGTATGGTTTGTGAGTGAAAGGCTTTTGCTGACGACTTCAAACTTTATCTGAGTTTCCCACGCGATGTACAAGCAGTTTGCCTGAGTGTGGCATCTTTGCAGAAAACCTGAATTTGGTACTGTCTGTGTTGCTGTCATAGAATCTCTTGTTGAACATCAACATGTGTGTCTATATGCGTTTCTACTGGGGTAGTCTTGAATTAGAGCAGCTTGGTGATGCAATTGCTTATAATTTGAATGGTGTGGCACTTGAGCCTGTCGATTCCTGCCGGGACTTGGAAGTGCTTGTTGACTCAAGGCTGCGGTTCCATCTCCATGTGAGGAGTGCTGTAAAAAAAAGCTTCCACACTCGCGACAAGTCTGCTCTGCTCTACAGTCAATAGGAGTTCTGTTTTCATGGTTTCTTTGTTTGTTATTCATATAAGACCCATCTTGGACTACTGCTCATGTGTGTGGAATGTGGGATATTTGGGGGATCTGAGACTGTTGGAGTCTGTGCACAGAGGGTGGACCAGGGAGATTGATGGGCTGGATTATGTGGAAAACGGTGAGCAGCTCAAAGCTTTGCAGTTGTTTTCTGTGAAGGGGAGGTTGTTGCATTTGGATCTGGTGAAGTGATGGAAGAGTTTTCACTGTTCTGTGTATCCAGGTTTGTCTGCTCTGTTTGAGAGAGCTCAGTTCCAGATATTGGTACACATGGGCATTCTTTCAAGCTGATGGTTCCTTGCTGTCAGACGGACTATAAATGCAGATTCCTTTATTCTTGCTGGGTGCAGGTTTGGAACCAACTGCCCGCTGATGTGGTTCAGTGTGATTCCTTTGTGGCTTCAAGAGGGCCTTGGCTGGGGATTTGGGGGAGGTGCTATATGATTTTTGTTGAACCCAATGTAGATTGAATTTCGAGTTTTTGTTTGTGTTTCTGCTAGTTGTGTGCATTTGTTGACTGACTTTATAGTGTTATTTTTTCTTGACCTATTAAGCACATTTCGACCAGAGTCCTGCTGCACTTTAGTGTCGTGTTATTCTTTTTGATTGCTGGCACACCATGGCATAATCCCATGCCTGCATTGCCCTGTTGGTGGGACTGTTGGGGCTGTGGAGGGCTGCCAAGGTGAGATACAAAGGTGAGATGGAAGTGTAAAGCATGCAAAGGACAGGAAAATGTAGATATTATTTGCACAGAATGTGATGAATGTTTCTGCAAATCCTGTTCACAAGTGTCTGATGCTTGGCTGCTGTGCTGCAGGATATTGGGGAAATAATTTAAATGGTTTTGTAGCAGGTGTGTGACCCCTTTCGATGTTAAAAACAGAACAGCCGGGAAAAACATGGCCAAACAACTAGTGAGCAGAGTTCTGTCAAAACTGCTGATGGTCACTGTACCTCACTGTCCACTGGCAATCAGGGTACAGAAATGGCTGCAAGTGACCAGAAGTCCAGAACAGTGATATGGTGAGTGACATTGGTGTAGGTACAGTTGTTACAGGTATGATAAATTCAAGTAAAAATAGCGATAGAGAAAATGAGAGTAATCATGGAGAGCAAATAGAAAACGATTTACAAAAATGAAAAATGCCAAATTCTGCAGATTCTATTTGATGAGCAAATGCGGGTATGGAATGTCAGGAAAAGACTGGCATCACCCACCCAGCTTGTGAACCTGGGTCAAATAAAAACTGTAATAATGATCAGGAAAATGGAAGTGGCCAGGAGATCAAAAACAATAACTAGTACCCACAGTGAAAAATTTCACTGCACATTTTATTTAAAAAACAAGTTCAAGTATGGAGTGTCAGGGAATTGATGTGGCTTTACCCACCCAAAGCATTGCAACAAGTTCATGGATTTGGGAAGGCATGGTAGCAAAAGTGATAAACTCAGAAAAAAATCCATCCAAGGGCATGGAATTACTTATATTGTTGTATGCAATGCAACAAAAAAAGTATGAGTGGCTGCATATTAGATAAACGAGAAAAACGCTGGAGCCCAAGCAAGATGTAACTACTGCAGCCAGCAGACAAGGAAATGCCAACCCAAACATTAACGATGTTGACCAAAGAGATTGGGTTGAAGAACAGCCTTTTTAACACGACACGCGCTTCCAAAACCGTGCCCAACGGATTCCTCTTGTGGCGTCAAGGGGAGGTCACCCTTGTTACAGTGAGCAGTACAGGCCTACCTGTGATGGCAGATGCCCTCTTGGTGATGCCCACGTGAGTCCATTTGCAGCAGTACATGGCCATCACCACTGCAAGGTGATGGCAGAAACTCAGGAAAGTTTTCTACATTGCCCTTGCAAACCAAAGTTCCCACTGGTAAGAAAGCTGCCAACACTGAGTTATTAGAGAAAACACTTGCTCCAAAAACATTAAATCAAAATGAATTGAAAAAGTGTCACCTCATAAATTGACAAGGCCTCCATAACACCAGCCAATATGGCAAAATAAAGCTGATCCAAGATGAATCCGGTCAACTGGTAGATAAAAACAGAGTGATGAGCAAGTTGTTGAATGAAAATTACAAACAGGTATTTAGTTCCCCCATTGCATACTCAGACAAATCCTGAATAGCATCAGAGTGAATCACTATCTGATAGTGATTCACTCTTCATTGGCTTGACTGAGACACACTTGAATGAAAATGTAAAATCC
>SDVV010002426.1:0-23084 GCA_016164225.1 Gammarus roeselii | reverse complement strand
GAAATAACCGACCAATTATGCCTGAAATTATTTGCTACATTGAAGATGTAAATCTAAAATATGCTAAAAAAAGCCTATAACTGTGTGAGATAACTATTCAAAATTCCAAAAACAATACAAATTCAACGTATACCACCCGATCATTACTAAGTATACATAACACAATATAATAACTTACAATAAATACATATCGTTCAGCTACTCTCGCTATAGGGCATCCAACCGATACTCGCTATACAAAAAAATCGAGATAAAACTACCCAAACAGTCTACATACGCTTGATAACGATTCATTTGGAACATGCGGCTACAGAGTAACACCGATATATCAGGTTCAAAACTAGATAATGCGTTATGGGGTAGACAGATTCTCGTAACGAAGCTACTGTATCGTATAGATATTTTATACATATGAAAAAAAACAGATGGAAAACCCAAAACATTGCCCCAAATCCATTCAACAGGCTTTAACCAAGCATCCAACCGCTAAGAATCGACCAACCAACCACCGAATGAGTCAAAGATAAGAAGAAAAACATATATGTACAGAAAAATATATAGAATCATTAAACTAGACACAAATATATAATGATATAAACACACAAACATAGGAACAATGGCAAATCAGTCATGGAAAAAAAAAATCAAATAACAGGTAGGAGCAATCTCACCTAATTTTCCAGAGCGCATCCAACTTTTCGTCTAGGGGATATATAATGAGCAATCAGTTATGGCCAAGTATGCCCTAAAACAGCCATCTAAAGAATAAAAAAAATATAAATACAATAAACAATAATAATTCAGATAAATTAAAATGTTCATAACATAAAACATTGCCAATCGAGACCCGTCCGTCCACCCCTCCCCTCCCCTCCCCTCCCTCCCCCGTCCGCCCCCTTCGCGCCGGCCACCTTCGCGCTGCTCGGCCACCTTCGCACATGGTCGCCCCAAGGTAGACCATCCATACGCCCGCCGATAAAACTGCCTCGATGGCCGTTTTGCTACTACCAATCAACAATTTTGATCAAGTCTAACTGGATCTGCTGACACTTGTTCAGTTTGCTATCGAGATCGTTACTGAATATTGTAAAGAGAACTGGACCTAATACGGATCTATGAGGTGCGCCGCTTGTGACATTACCCCAGGGGGAGGAAGCTATGTTAAGTACAACTCGCTGCCGTCTGTTCGTAAGCCAGCATTTTATCCAGTTGTTAAGCTCGCCTCAGATTCCAATGGTCCGCAATTTACTGACTAGACGCCTGTGTAGGACTTTATCAAAGGCCTTTTGAAAGTCAAGGTAAAGGATTTCAATTGGAGATTTTGTGACGTGGATTTCAATTATATTATCGAAAAAAAATAGCAGGCTCGTAAAACGGGAAGGATTGAGCCTAAAGCCGTGCTAATAGTTGCCAATCAGCATGTTTGATTCCAAGAATTCTTTAATTTTATCCTTTATTTATCTTTCTATCAATTTGCCAATGACTTAGTTAAAACTAATTGGACGGTAATTGACGAAACACTTTTTGTCCTTTATATTACAATTGGGGTAACTCTAGCCTCTTTCCATTTAGAGGGGCAGGTACATTTGTGAGAGATTGGGTGAAAATGTTTAATAAATGTTCGGCAATTTCGTTTTTAGTTTCTTTTAGAATCCTGGGATGAACTTGGTCTGGACCTGGAGATTTTGTGACTTCAAATTTATCAAAATATTTAATAACTTCGGCGGGGGAAAATTTCACTGGGCTTAGGGCTTCAATTCATCTTCCCGCTATAATATCCTCAGGATTAGGAATATCCTGATTCTGTAACGTAAACAGAACAAAAGTATTCATTTAGTAGGAGACTCATTTTGGTGTCGTCAGTTTCTAGCTCACAAACATCGTTCTCGAGAGGACCAGTTACAGATCTTGATTTTTTTGCTCGAAATATAACTAAAAAATTGCTTAGGATTAGCTTTGGCATTAGCGGCAATTTCATATTCATAAACTTTCTTCTTATGTTACTGCACACTCTTTAGATCTCTTCAGCTGATATATACATTTTTTTCTACGTCGTCATGTGGATGTTTCTGTTTTATCGAGGGGCTTTCTTTCTGTCATGACTGAAGTCGTTGCAATTCTTCTTCCCAGTACTTGGGCTGATTGACTGTTGTTCACCTGTTTTTGCTCGAGAAATACTCCTTTTCGATATTTTTAAGTGCAGTCAAGAAATTGTTCAGCGATTGATTGACATCTTGTCCGAGGGTTATATTCGCTGACACCATTGACTCTCTTAAGCCATCAAAGTTAGCTAATATAAAGTTAGGGACTTTTTCGCAGTTTGTTGACGTTCTCAACTCGAGCTCTGTTGACGTTCTCAACTCGAGCGGGACATGGTCCGTGGCGGGCAAGCAAGAGGATGCGGTAGATGCCTTAACATCCCCCGACCCCTACCCCTCTCCTCTCTTGCCGTGGAGTTGTCCCTTTGTTATGTGTCAGTTTTGGCTTGTTTCTTGCAGTGCATATAAATAATATTGAAGTAATACCAGTAAAATGATGCAAGAGTAAATACTGCTATTGTGCATTTAGCCAAGTGTTTTCGGTAAACCTCCGGGTGTAATCAAGAAGGAAGTACGAAGTGTAGAGGGTTATCGCCAGAGGCAGGCTTGTGTTCGGTGTTTTCCCGCGTGCGTGAGAAAGCCTCGGGCAGAGTAAATTGTGACCGTGAGAGGACAGGAGGGGTTGCTCCATGTGGTGGGGTTTTACCTTATCATTTTGTTTTCACCCGACCGTTTTGAAACAACTTAATTATGTTTATTTATAACCTTGAATATCACCATCTTCTGAGACTGGGCTCCTATATCTTTGAACAACTTGTCCCACAAACTACAAAACTGGATCATATTATGAACAACAGAATCATGTAAAAATCAAGACTGTGTCTATTAATCGTTTAATTGCATTATTCGATAGACAATATTTCTTCAATCATGAATCACTTACACGTTTATTGCCTTATCTTCACATGTACCTTCTTTATGGGTTTCGTATCAGCCATTTTGTCTATGCCATTTCGTCGAGTCTTCGTCAATTACTCTTGAGTATCCTAGAGTTAGGATATTATATCTACCTAGAGATCTACGTAGCTACAAGTAAACTAGTCTTTTAGGTCTTAGCTGCGGTATTGATGGATACAGATGTGCAGTATCCCGGTTGATCTTGGGAACACGGTTATCCATCACTTGTGCTGAGGCACTAAACACGTCTACACCGGGGAACTCATAAGTGCCATTTAACTGCGCCTTTAGGCGGATAGACTTGTTTCGCTTAAGGGCACTACACACACAAGCGGAGGAAAACAGCTCCTCAAATTACCAAGCCGGGTTTACTTTACCACTTTAGCTGCCTGATCACAGTACGCGAAGAAAAACGGGTGCCAGTCATCCGGACGTATAGAACAAAAGAAAACTACTCACGAGATTCACTGAGGCAAGAGTTATGGAACAGAATCCCATCCCTTAACAACATGCGCAACACGGACTACGTGAATATTCAAGCAGCTATCTTAGCAGACACGTTCTCAACAGCTCTCGACACTGTAGCACCAATAGTTAGAAAAAAATAACTCGCACTCCAGTCAGCTGGATGACTCCTGAACTCGGGCAGTAAATACAAAATCAAAAATATTTCCACAAAATGGTGATAGGAGTACCACAGATTCATATAGCATGTATTTGACCGACGAATCGCGTGTTTTAAATGTCCTGCGAGTGGTTTTCCAACCGGTGAGAAAACGCGTAAAAAAAAATAAGCAAAGCAATGAAAAATGCGCACCTTGCTGAATTAGAAAAAGCAAAAAACATTCCGAAGCAGACTTGGAACATTCTTGGCAATATTGTGCCACACAAGAAACCAAAAAACTCCTCAAACTATGTGAACCCAGATGAAATAACAAAATCATTCAATGAGTTTTTCGCTAACGTTTCGCTAACGTTTCGCTACGAAGAGGTGATGAACTTTCTCGGTGGTTCGAGAAACCCCGGTAGTGCATAAGCTAACTCAGTACCCGACTCATCCACCAAGAATGACCAAATGTTCACACCGAGCCCGGTAAGCAGACTGGAAATTGTTTCGGCTATTTTCGCGCTTAAAAATACCAATTCTTGTGGGAACGATAGAATAGCATTACAGTACCTCAAAGACGGGTTAGAAATTATTTTGCCAATATCTCCAGCTGCTCATTAACACATCCATTGTAACAAATACCTTCCCTCAATATTGGAAACACGTGCTAATCAAAGCTATCCATAAAAAAGGGAGATAAACGACCCTTCAAATCACAGACATATAAGCCTCCTACCAGTAACTTCAAAAATCCTGGAAAAGATCATTGCACGTCAACTTCTTGGCTATCTGAAAGAGACGAACCTGATCAATAAATGTCAGTATGCATAGAGACGAAGACCTCTACTGAAGACGCGCTACTGAAAATCTTCGATCTCGTATACAAAGCTATAGACGAAAATAGTCTATCATTACTCGTGCTGCTGGACCTCTCTAAAGCATTTGATAGTGTAAATCACGACATTTTGCTGCAGAAACTGATACAACTAAACATCCAAACACCCTGGTTTGAAAGCTATTTCACGCAGCAGTCCCTGTCTGTCGTGCTTGATGGAAAAATCACCTCTTCTCCATGACAGGTAAATTTCGGGGTTCCACAAGGATCGATTCTCGGACAGGTTCTTTTCCTTCTGTTTTTCAATGACATAAACTGTGGAAGCCCTCTCAACAATGTCCGAATGACATTATGCGCAGACGATGTTTAATTTCTGTTCTTTAGACCAGCAAATGAATTAGAAAAGCTGAAGAAGGACGCAGAAACAGCGCTGACCCACATAAATAATTGGTATTCTTCAAATGGGCTTGGTGTTAATACAAGTAAAACACCGTGCAATATCCTGGGATCCAAAGCAAACACACGGAGAGTTCCCGAAAATTTTGCTGTTGACTGTATGGGCGCAGAAATCCCTCTTGACAACAAAGTCAAAAGTCTAGGAGTGTGGCTTGATCCCATGTTTATAAGTTCTGCTCCAAACTCATGTTTCTCAGTCAAACGAAGAAACAACTTGACTTCAAGTCCAGACTTCTCGTAATCAATGCTCTGATTTTTTCACAGTTAAACTACTGCCCCACCATTTGGGGTAAGTGCACGAAAACGCTACTCTCAGACATTCAACGTAGCATAAACTTCACCACAAAAGTAGCTCACGATGGGAATTTTAGAAAGAGCGATCACGTAACACCAATTCTAAAGAAACTTGGGTGGCTGAAAATCCATGAACGACTAGAACTTAGCGAAGCAGTACGAGTTTTTAAAATTCAGAACAAGCTCTCCTGTTCCAACGGTGTTGTATCAACGATCAACAAGGAATGAAAATAACATTGACACAGAGTTCAGAAGAACAGGGATTGAGGCCAGAGCATTCACTATTTCAGGTCCAAAGAGCTACAACAAGCTACCAGCTGACATTCAGAATTGCACAACCGTATCATTTTTCAGGCAGAAATGTACTACTCTATTGCTTGCTCGCAGACAGGGGCAGGCAGAGTTAAACAATCGATGACGATTAAAGCAAAACTGGTAACGTAAAACTATATTTTACAGCTCGCTCAGAGCATCATCACTATCACCCTGTCAACAAAACGCTAACATAACCTCACATACTATGTTTCTCTGATCTCTTTTTATGTTTGTCTCTGTGCAAATAGCAGCTGCCGATTCTGCAACACGGCTCACTGTTGCAGAATCTTGCAATTTTACCTCAGCGTGCCCTGTCCCTATTGACTTGACTTCGCATCGTTCTGGCGCTAAAATAAATTATCTGTGCCGTCGAGGACAATTGTTTCATACGCGATGTAGACATATATGTTTATTCGTGCATAAGGCGTGGACTCTGTTACCGTGCGCACATATATCACACTGGTTGGTGAATGAATGCATTTTGTTCTCATTTTATTTACTATGCCAGTGGTCATCTAACTCACATAGATCCACCCATACAGTCGCATTCTTTGCTATTCAATTGATTAGGCTGTGGGTCTGAATAAAGAATTCATATTGATTACTATGCAAAAGATATCAATGCCAAATAGAAACATCTTATTTCATCAGGATATAACGCACACTTGTTGCGGACCTCAAACCTGCCATGATAGCCCTTCCGTCGTGACACGTTACAGAGAGCTTATTGTTCCAAGAGAACCCCACACCGCGTGTGCACGAGGAAACTTTTTTGTTTTGTATATTATAATGATGAAATTTTCTCTGTTTTATGTTTTTATTTTGTCAGTGACTCTCTGTGTCACATAGACCCAACCATACCGTCGCATTCTTTGCTACCCAATGAATTAGGCGTATAGCTGAATTAACAACTCCCACTCTAATTACCTGTTATATAAAAGATCCGAATATTCAGAATGGAACACCTTATGTCAACGGAATACAGTGCAAACTCATAGTGTACATTAAAACTTAACCCTGACAGCTTTCTCGTCGTGACATGTCTCGGCAAGAGTTTTGTTCGCATGTTTAGCTAGGAAAGTGAAATGCCTCCCACCGCTCGCACACAGCTCCAATTACTCAGTTACAGGTTCTTATCTTGTTCATTTCACCGATCTTAGATTTTCTGTGTATAAATTGATTGTTAAACGGAATAACATACCATCTGTGTATGATTTTTTTTTATCCATAATCATTGACTACTGAACTAATTCTTATTATCGCATGCGTAGAGATTTACCTTCAACGCTTCTTATTTGATATTACTTCTCAATCTTATTTAGATGTACATTACTTTTCTTATTGCATGCATTTGCGGCGATTCAAAGCAAGCAGTAACGGCCAGGTAGCGAAGACAAACCTGGACGGGGGGGAGGGGGAGTGGGTGATTCTAACCCACCTACCTCCCAAAAGGCCTGCCCAGCCGCCGCGACAACTGCCACCATAAACCAGCACAACATGTGCATGTCACGGAATGCCTTCTGATGGTGGGAACATGTGGAATGTCCTCCACACATTTCTAGCCAGGAAGAAGGCATATTGGCACTTATTGTAGCTGAGAGACGATTCGCCGACGAGCGGTCAAGGCTGCCTTCCGAGTTGGTCGGGCAGCGTTTGACTCATTTGCACCTGTGGGATTGTGAATATTTCTGGTTCAGTCGACGAGCATCAGCTGGGATGGCAAAAGGGGTTGATAGACATCAACTGAGTCGGAGATAGAAGTTAGCGGACGATCATTGAGGACGCTTCTATCACGCAGAGTACGGTGTGTAGCACATCTTCCGTCACCATGGCTCTGTGTAACGTTTTCTGTAGACAAAGCTTGATCATCTTCACGATCCTCTCGAAGAAACCTCCGAACCAAGGGGCCCTGATATGGTTGGAATTCCACTTGCATTTGTTTTGATTCAGAGTACTCCGAACCCTGTGATGTTCCTCCCAAGACTTGAGTATATTGACACAGAGCTCACAACGTTTGAACCATTGTCACTTATAAGCATTTAGGGATAGGAGTGACGAGCAGAAAACCGTTGAAGAGTTCTCAAGAAGGCTTCTGCGGACAGAGCCTTGGCAACCCCCAAGTGAACTGCCCTGGTGGATGCATACGTGTACAGTGCAATGTACTTTTTTTCGATTCGCATTCCCTCTTTCACATAAAGGGGACCGGCATAATCCATACCTGTTACAGCGAATGGGCGAGATTGACATACACTGTAGCCTGGAAGGGTACTGGCGGTCCTCGGTAATGTGTCCCATGTTCTCTTCTGCACTACATGCAATTCCTTATTTTTTTCTTGGTTTTCTGCCTAACCCTAAGAATCCACCATCGTTGACGTAGGCTGGCCACGACATGGTTTATTCCCATGTGGTGCTTGACATTGTGTGCTTCTTCTATGATCACTTTTGTGATCCGATGTTTGGTAGGTAGCAGGACTGGATACTTCACAGAGTCCTCAATCTCTGCCGCTGTAATTCTGCTCTCCACCACTAGCTTGTCAGCCTTGATGCTTGAATTTAACTGTTTCATTATTGGAGTGATACTATTGGGACTTGGTTTGCGAATTCATTTTATCTCATTTTATCTCACCTAATCTTCAGCCCATTCCATCGCTTTTAGTGTCAATTATTGATCATTACCTTGTTTCTTTGACCTTCTATTGACCTCACCTTGATTTCTCACCATCAACTTCTGACACTCAGTGCACCTTTCTACCCACCCAAAGGTGGTTATTAATTCTTTGAACGTGCTACATTTGTTTGCAACCGACAGTAGGAAAGACTCTGGAGGTTGAAGCTTCTCTGCACCGTTGAGCGTCGCATTATGTACTATCAGTGACAATGAAGGTTCCCGAAACCCCTCCCTCGTTTCTTATCACACTTAGCCTCCCAACGTTTTATAGCCCCGCCCATATTCAGATGCCCCTCCCACAGAACAGTAGCCACGCTGCAGTCGCTTGTTGGCGTTGGTAGTAGGAATCAGTCGGCTCGTGCGCCTTGCCGTTGTATTCTTCCTACAGATAATTGCTTTAAATAGTGGCATCGTGAGCGGAGCAGAACTTTTTTATGTGAGAATATGAAGCATCAAATATTGTTAGACTGTGTTTCATAGCTTCATTACGGCGAAGGAGCACGAGAGAAGATCTGCAAAAATTATACACGTAACACCTCAACGAATAAAATAATGTGAACTAAAATGAATTCCAATGGTTCATCCATTTGATATGTAACAACAATCATGGAATTTCTTGAGTAGCATAACAAGATTACAAGTCCAGGTTATTCCGTAATTCTAGTCATTCACATGAGGCCGGCCACTCATTCTATTTACATTTTTTTCATCATATTCTTCTTTTTATATGTTGATAGCACGGCACTTCAAGTCACTTGTTTAAGAGATATTTTTAGTGACATCAATATTTTCTATTATGTTGGTAATTTTTATGAACTGGTTCACCGAAAATCAAAATTTGATTTGAGCCTCATACGAAATCAAAAGGAGTCACGTTAAACGAGAATCCGGCATCAGTTAGCGCTAGAACGATCATAAACACTTTTTGAAAAAAAAATATAAAATGTCGTGCAGGATTGCCTGTCAATACATGCCAGTCTAACCAACCCACGAAATGAGCAAAAACGTAATGAATGGACTCAATTACAAATTCTGAACATTTTTTATCTCTTTTCGGGCAAATGAGATCTTTCAACGAAAGCCGCATGCGGTTGCATCATGTTAATCCGCCGGTTATGGGAGTAGTCTCATTTACATTCAAGGATCAGCTAACGGTTACCTTAGCGAGTGAGTCTGACAGATGCTCAAGTTCGAACAGTCGTAATGCTCTAGCTAAGTTAACGGCACTGTCGTGTTGTTATTAGGGCATTTTTAGGCAAATAAACAGTGTTAAGCACTTTCAAGGTGTATATAGTAGTAGTAGTTGCTTTTGTTTTTCCACCGGAGCCTCAACGCGAAGTTAATGCAGGCTCCCTCATGGGGCAGTTGAAGAGTAGCAGTTGCCTCTGTGCTCCACCGGAGCTTCAACTCGAAGTCATTGCACGCTCCCCCGTAGGGCGGCGAATTGCTTCAATGGAGATTCCGAGTAGGTTTAACGTAGATTCCGAGTAGGTTCAACGTAGATTCCGAGTAGGTTCAACGTAGATTCCGAGTAGATTTAACGTAGATGCCGAATAGGTTTAACGTAGATTCCGAGTCGGTTTAACGTAGATTCCGAGTAGGTTCAACGTAGATTCCGAGTAGATTTAACGTAGATGCCGAGTAGGTTTAACGTAGATTCCGAGTAGGTTTAACGTAGATTCCGCGTAGATATAACGTAGATACCGAGTTAGTTTAACTTAGATACCGAGTAGGCTTACCGTAGATACCGAGTTGGCTTAACGTAGATACCGAGTGGGTTTAATGCAGATACCGAGTATGTTTAACGTAGATACCGAGTAGGTTTAACGTAGATTCTGAGTTGGTTTAACGTAGAGTTGTAGGAGTTGCTTCCGCGCTTGACCGGAGCCCCAACGCGAAGTCGTCGCACGCTCCCCCGCAGGGCGCGCTGGTCTAACGTAGATTCCGAATCATCGTACACTCACCAGCGAGAGAGGAACACCGTATACTCACCAGCAAGAGAGTGACACCGCATACTCGTCAGCAAGAGAGTGACGCCATATACTCACCATCGAGAGAGTGACACTGTATACTCACCAGCGAGAGAGTGACACCGTCTACTCGCCAGCAAGAGAAAAACACCGCATACTCGTCCGAAATAGAGTGACACCGTATAGTCGCCAGCAAGAGAGTGACACCGTATACTCACCAGCAAGAGAGTGACCCCGTATACTCACTAGCGAAAGAGGGACACCGTATACTCACCAGCAAGAGAGTGATACCGTATACTCGCCAGCAAGAGAGTGACACCGTATACTCACCAGCAAGAGAGTGACACCGTATACTCACCAGCGAGAGAGTGACACCGTATATTCCCCAGCAAGAGAGTGATACCGTATACTCACCAGCAAGAGAGTGACACCGTATACACGCCAGAAAGAGAGTGACACCAGCAAGAGAGTGACACGTATACTCGCCAGCAGGAGTGTGACACCGTATACTCATCAAGCTGGAACTAATGAAAATGTCATCTTTAGAATAGAAATACTCCCGCTTCGTCAAGAAGTCTATCCGCATGCTTACCTATATGCCCAACTGTAGAAGAATTATATCATAACTCTAATCGTGTTATATAATTAGTTTATAGGTCGTGAAGAATCAAACAATTAAATTTAAGTGTTCGATTCAACTGACAAGCTGTGACACAATTGAACGTTGTGATTGCCTATTGGGACCATAATTTTAACGAACAAGTATTTTACAACAAAGCGGGCGCGCTTCCGTGCATCACCGTCATCTAGAGTACCATGAGCACTGCCACGGTTTTGTGGGAGGGGCATCTGAAAGCGGGCGGGGCTATAAAACGTAGGGAGGCTAAGTGTGATAAGATACCGGGAAGGGGCTCGTGAAACTTCATCGTCACTAATGGTACTTGTGCAGTAAAGTTTTCCCACTCCTGGAGTTTCGTCATGTCCTTTGGCCCATGCTACCACGGGTGGCTCGACTTGAGCATCCGCGGGTTGAGTTCTCGAGTTATCAAGTCAACAGGGTTTTGACTCATGTGAACATAATAGCAATTAGCAATGGGATGAATTTCTTGATGTCTGTCTTCCTGTCTTGCATGTAAGCTGCTAATTAGCCTGTTGAGTGTACCCAGCCCAGTGCCACTTGACTGTCTGACCACATGTGCATGGCCTGAACATCTACTTCCTTTTCATAGGCTTCATATACATATTTGGTGAGCCTCGCTCCATGTAGAGCTGCTGTCAGCTCCAGTCTGGGAACTGAAAGTGTCTTCTTGGGTGCAATCCGTCCTTTTGCCATCAATAGTGTAGCCTTACCTACACTAACTACATACACAGCTGCTCCATATGCTACTGTGGAAGCATCTACAAATGTGTGAAGGGTCATTGACTTTCCTATCTCAGAGTTGCGTTGGACAGATATGTCACCCATCTTGGTAAACTCTCCTTTCAAGTCTTCCCATTTGATTGCAAATGCTTCGGGGAGGTCCTCATCCCAATCTATCTTTAATTGACATATTTCCTTCGTGAAGAACATGGCCTTCATGGTGATGGGAGTCATTAATCCAAGAGTATCAAATTGAGCAGTTAATCCTCGGAGAATGATTCTCTCTGTTGGGTTACCTGATTCTAATTCCTTAGGAGCCACCATACTGGAACAGTGGGTCTGGCATCTGATTCACCTTCCCTTTCTGTCAGTTCCTTGAGTTCTGGGTCATTGGTAGCCCATTCACGGAGGTTGAGTCCAGCGTCACCCAGGATTCTCTTAGATGAACTATGAAATTCTCTCAGTTCTGCCTCTATTGATACAGTTACAAGGAGGTTGTCGACGTAGATATTCCTCTTGATCTTGTCTGTAATGTCCTTTTGCCCACCATACTTTTCTTGGTGGTGGTCAATTGTTGCAACTAAGATGAATTGGGAGCAGGTGGCTCCAAAAAGGATTATTTCGAAGTGATAGGTGTTTATGGGGCCGTCAGGATCCATGGGATCTCTGGGCCATAGAAATCTTGTTAGTCTCTGTCCTATTCATCCAAACCTACCATCAAGAATGCCTTTGCAGTGTCAGAACAGGCAACTAGTGACCCCAATCCGAATCGCATCAACATCTGAGGTAACTCTGGGACCATGGATGGTCCTGGGTACAAACAATCATTTAGACTTACTGCATCATTATGTGGTTATGCTGAACAATCAAGAACCACACGCAACGGTGTTGTTGGAGTTTCCTTTCTCACAGCGTGGTGAGGTAGGTAGTGGCATGCATCTCGTGGTTTCATGTAACGTATCCTTTCGGAGAATCTTCTTTGTTTTTACTCTAGCATGGCACCGTCATAGTGCTTCAACTGTTCAGGTTCTGTTCTTAGACTCTTGAGATTGCTCACCAGCCTTCCGTGGGCCAACCGACAATTGATTGGCAACGTGGGATGAGCCGCCTTCCATGGCAATCTTGCTACGTATTTGCCCTCTGAGAATTGGATGCTGTTGTTGAATTGCTCAAGTGCCACTTTGTCATACGGATGTGCTTCTTTCTGTGTTATTCCTATTGTGTCCAATCGCCACAATAGGTCAACATCCTTTTCTGCTCCCTTGTCTGACACTGCCACCTTAAGTGCATTTATCACGTTGACTTGAGTGTTATCTTGAATTTTCTTTATGGGACCTGATAGTAGGTCTCCTAATTTTGACGATATTATTGTAATTCCTTCATCTTGTTCTTCAGGAGGAACAGAATCATAGTAATGATCTGCTCCAATGAGCATATGTTTATTTTAAAATTCACCATGGCTGTGGGTTGGGCGGTCGCCTTGCCACATCCGGATGCTATGCCCTAGTGGGAGTGTTTCCTGCATAGCTAGTAGCTACTGCAGTTGTAGACTTTGCATTGTGGCATGATGGCTTGTCTTCATTTCGTCGACCTTTGCTTCTTTTTGAAGCAGAGTGCACCATGATGTCCGCTGACCTTACAGTTCTTACAGAATTGTGCTTTCCCAGAGCACTCGGCAGAACGGTGACCTGACTTCAGGCATTTGAAGCACAATCTCAACTCAGATACCCGAGTTTTTCTCTCTTCGTTACTTTCAACTCTTGTACAGCGATAAAGAGAATGATCTTCACACTGAATGTGCATCCAGATGTTTCTATTGGAAGGATCCTACAGTTAACTGAGGTCCTCGTGTGTTTCCGTCAGCTTGTTTTGGTTGCTGACAGTTTGAATTGTTTCTTAAACTTCTTTGATAGTTTGGCTTCCCCCCTCCAGTTACCTGCGGCTTAAAGTCAGTCTCACAGTTCTCAAGTCTAGTGATCTCTGACATGAGTGCTTCTCGGAAGTCAGCCAGACTCCATGCAGCATCTGGGTCTCTCCCCTTACTGCATGCTTCTTTGATCCTTGATGGTAATTTGCGCCAGATTTTGTGTGCTGTTACTGAGGAACAGTGTCTGCAGTCGTTGAAGTCTACTCCTGCTGTCTTCACATGGCAAAGGTTTAATTCCACATTGTGCTAGTACTCTTGCAGAGATGACATTGAATCAGCAGGGGCTGGAAGATCATCAAGTGCATCCAGATGTGCCATCCTTATGCGATCCACGTTCCCATACAGCTTCTTCAGCATTGCAACTGCTAGTGGGTAGGACTCATTAGTTGGAGCAAAAAAAACAGCTAGTGTATTCCGAGCAGCGCCCTCCAACTCGCTTTGCAGATATTGAAACTTTTTATTAGGTTCTAGGTCGTCATTTTCATGGACCGTTCTGAAGCTTTGCCAGAATGAGGTGAACATGAGGGTGTTTCCTGAAAAATCAAGCATCTCTAGAGTGGACAGCTTGACTCTCACACTTCTGTGGGATGAATTGCTCACTGATGTAGCAGATTCACTAGTTGGTCCTGACTGCGATTCACTTCTTAGTCTTTTGACCTTAACCAGGGTGGTCAATAAAGGGTCCAACGTTTAATCATTTTATTCCTCTAGTTCAGTCTTGTCTTCTTGAGGTATATTTTCGTCCTCATCAGCAACTTCAAGATCTTCTTATGTAGCGCTTCTGTCAGAGTCGCTTCGGCTGTTGTCAGATGACAACCCAATTCATCCTTATTTTCTGCAGCGAGAAATGGAATGTGCTCACAACAAGCTTCCAGCTTATTTATAATCCTTGTCATCTTCTTTCGCAGGCGGGTACGTACGGTCACTAACCTATGAAATTCTTCATTTATATATTCATCTTGAAATTCGGATTGTATCGCAATCAATAAAATTTCACAGTGGAAATAAATCTAATTCTTCCTTTTGAGTGTTTCTCAGATCTTCTCTCATTAAACTTGAAGAAGTTATTCAATTTTTCTTACAGCAGACAAAATTTGATCGTCCGTGACCTCTTACCTGGTAACTAATTTCCAAAGTTAAAAACCCTCAGAAAAACTAGCAAAAATTGACTGGTAACAATAACGACTGTTATTTTGTCAATCACTCCCTCCAGCAGTTTCCGAAAATTGTACACCTGAAAATTGTCACCTCTCTTTGATCATGTATTTACGTATATACATACAGCCGTTTCCCCCTAGTAAGAAGGGTGGCTCAGTTATCTGGCACAGAGGGGGGAGGCGCCCAATCTCCCAGCCACAGGCGAGGTCGGTGGTGGCTCACGACAACTGTACAGAGAAAATAAGTGAAGCGTGGGTGGGAAGAGCAAAGAGGGACGCTGATTCTAGGTGAGGTAAGTGATTGTGCAAGAATTTTGAGGAGAACAAGAAGATTTTATGGAAAGAAGTAAAGAGAGTGAGGAAGAGGATGACTGGGAGGAGGAAGAAGTGAAAGAAGTTGTTGATGGATAGTGGTGATAAACCGAAGAGGTGGGCTGAGTATTTTCAGGATTTTTCTGAATGTTGAAGATGCCAGGTGGGTCTGACATTGTTACTGTGGGTTGTTATTCACGGTGGTCGGTTTAGGGAGCAAGAATTGTTGTGGGCATTACTGAGGAAAAGTGCAAGAGGATTGTAAAGGTGACGAATGCAGGGAAAACCTTTGGCTTGGACGTCGTTGCGACTGCGTGCTTGACGAGCGGTATTGGGTAATGGCAGACGAATGGTCGGTGAGGCTTATAACTCTGTGTTTTGTGTAGCGGAGTGTTTGCATTGTACCGTTGATGTGCAACGGAGCTACAAATGATTGCAGCGACTCAAGAGTTATCAGTTTGTTGTGTGTTGTGGGTAATTTGTTCGAGAGAGCGCTAAGTAAGAGGATTCGAGACAGTACGGATGGTGCGATTGGCGAGGAATAATGCGGCTTTGAAAGTTGTAGCGTTCAAATCAGATTTTTGCAGTGACAAGTCTGTGAGAAGTACCTTGCGAAGGTGGAGCATGTGCTGCGGGCCTTTTTGGATCAGGAAAACGCCTTTGGTAGGGTTGACAGGTCGCATTGTGAAGGGTGATGCGTTAGTATGGAGTGGACAGAAATGTGCAATAAGCAGTCCAGAGTTTCTATGTTGGCAGCAGAGCATGTGCCAGAGTAGACAACGAAGTGAGTGTTTTTGCCTCGTTGTGTCTCCTTGGCCGTTTAATCTGATCATGGCTGGATTGTATTGGGTCGAGGCTTAGAGTTGTTAGGAGGGAATGGGCGGAGTTGGCTATTGAGTCGGTTGCTGTCAGAGGTTGATACGGCACTGGTCGCAGATTCGGAGGAGAAGTTGTGTAGGCCAGTGTCACAGTTTGTTTGCAAGTGTGAGTTAGGAAGCTGTAAGTTAACGTGAAGAAAAGTAAAATGATGAGATATTCAAGGAATGGCGATGGAAGAGGAATTAGTATCCCCTTAAATGGAGAGTTGATGGAGGATCAGTGTTTGAAGTACCTGGGCTCCCTTGTGGAGAAGATTGGTTTACTGGAAACTGATGTGAAAACTACAGTAAAGGAAGGGCGGAAAGTTTTGGGTGTACTGGAGAGTATAAAGGACAGTAGGACAGTATGTTTGAAAGAAAAAAGAGGGTTGTATGCAGGAGTAGTTGTCCCCATGAAAAGCATGGCTGGAGTGACACCCAGAGATCGGATCAATTGTGATGTTGTTAGAATTAGAACAGGGATGGGGAAAAAAATTGAAGGCAGAATTGATTAACATGTTCTGAGATGGTTTGGACACGTGATGAGGATGGATGATGGGGGATTGGTGAAAAACGAGATAAAAGCGGAGGTGAGTGGACGTAAGCCTATAGGAAGACCGATGATGTGGTGGACGGACTGCGTGAAGAAGGCTTTAGTGAGTAGAGAGCGTGCAATGGACAGGCGTCAATGGAGAGTGATTCTGAATAGATGTGTTTTGACGAACGACTTTTCCGCCCCTGTCATCTTGTTGATAAACGGGATAGACGTAGATAGGGGCGGGCACGGGACTTATGACGAAGTAAGGGTAAACCAGTGAAAGCTATCGGACCCAGCAACGGAATCTGATCTCGGTTCTCAATCATGACCCAATGTGTGTGTGGCGGGGTCCTGGTCAGACCATAGAGCGCTACAGGGTTAATTGAGTGCATGAAAGGGTGTGAGGTGTATCTTGCCGTCGGCCAGCAGCCTTCTGAGGGATTCGGCCTTGCCTCTGTAGTTGTACCGTTGTTGCTTCTCTGAGAGACAGTGTTTAATGACTTTGACAACCCTAACTATGGCTCCAAGAGCTCTCCCTTTAGTGAGTAGTCTCTTGTGGTGGACCTTTTCAAATTCCTTCTTGAAGTTAAGAAGAATTTACTAAGCCTTTCCCTTTACAGGCAGACAAATGATCAAATAGATCACAGCTGGCTTGAATTTCGCGTCTACGAAATCCAGTTTATCAGTTTTTATTCTCTAAATAGGGTCTACGACAACATTACAATAATATAGAGCAAGCAAAATAATCCAATTCTAACTGAGGAATGAAATACTACTGCCTTTTTGAAGAAAACCTCACGTTTCCTAGCCAAATAAGAAGGCCGAGCTCCGACTTACTACATTGAAGTAAACTCATATACTATGTAATAGAAGTAAGCCCTCCAAGCTATAAAAGTACGCTGTGCCCTAGAGTTTATGCACGGTCCCATTATCTCAGATACACGTTGTGATGAACTCTGTATTGTTACTTAATCCGAGTTGAAGGACTTGGCTTAGCGCATCCGTTTGTATTGTCATTGTGCCTCGCAAATACCATACTGTTTTGAGTATTAATAAAGAAGATTTATTTTATCTGCATCGACTCTTTTCTTATTCTCTCTGAGCTTATCAAAAACCACCCCGACCATGCAAACAACCACTCCTCAGATGTTCTTCTCTTCTGCGTAGTCACCATTTTGACCACCTCGTTCCACAACTTGCTCTACCTGCTCCTATACGTGCCCATACTACGCACACCACATACATTTCTCGCACATCCCAACACCGCCTCCTTATCATCGTCCTCCTTCAAACACTGCTGTAACTCTTTCGCATTCAATTCCCACACCTTCAGAACCTCTCTTCCTTCTCAATGCACCAACCTCTCTCAGCACTCATACGAAGTCATCCATTTTCGACGATCATTTAACGCTGTTCATGCAGGAGCGGACATGAGTTAGGCGAGCTCCCTCCATGGAGGGGCCTATATCTGTTGTGGCACCGTTCAGACTCCGGCCACAGTGAAAGTCCCTCAACCCACCCTATTTTATATCCCTGTCGGTGGAGATTATTATTATTATTATTATTAAATCATTTATTTCCATCATCTGGCAATGGGTTTTCAAATTTTAGGATAGTACACATAAAACTTTATTGCCGTAAACACTATTTGAATTACCGTAAACAAAAATTCAATTTGAAATTCGTCATCGGTTCTGATTTCCTGCAAAAGATTATATATTATAATATTATAATCAATGATCGACAGCCAACATCTTATTTGAGGTATGAATCAGGAATGCCTTGCACGAAATGCATGGGGTGGGGCGAAATACATAGGATTGGGAAGATCGCCAACTCATGGGGCTAAGAAATCCTGAGAACATGGGTTTGGGAAATCGAAATGCGCTAACATATTGTAAAGATGGGGTAAATATGAATACTAAAGAGTTGAATAGGTGACATGAATTATACATAAAATATATACATAGCACTGGATATACATATTTCATGACGAAATTCGCTAACATATTGTAAAGATGGGTACATAACATTGTAAGAATAATGAAGTGGTGAATAGACGGCATAAGTTATTCATAAAATATTTACATAGCACTGAATATATACACTTCATGACCGCTAGGAAATGACTAAATGATTGACAATCAGAATAATTCGATACTGGAGAACAGAAATCGAATCAATATACTTCTGTTATAGAAGATGAAGCACAATGTTAGCTTATGTGACAATGATTGCATCTTCAAAAATGATACGGTAAATGGTAGATACGATTCAATAAATTATATTCTCGTTGAGTTGGCCTCTGTCAAAGCTGGAGCTACCTATCGTTCCTCGAAAGTTCAATTTGAATTCAACACAGCTCATCTCTCTTGCCGCCGGTTCGGATTACATGGAGCGAAATATTATATTTACAATAGTATCATCTGTGCACACACAGAAAATATCTATTCCGACAAAATAATTCCGACTACATAGCGTTGGGAAAACCAGTGACACGCGGGGTTAAGAAATAAGAAATAATTGGGGTGGATAAATAACGAAATACAAGGGTGTGGAAAATAAAAAGTATATGTGGTGGCAAATCACGCATGCATGTGGTTAGAGTCCCGTGAACATGGGGTGAGAGGCCGTCGTGTGCGTCGTTTCAGCGGTGTTGACGTGGACGCACCTCTCAGAGCTTCTCCGGCATCTGAATCACCGACATTTTCAGGACACCCGAGCCCTAACACATACGCTGCATTTTTCAACGGGAAAGTGAACAATCCTCATCATTCCGCTCTTACAAAACACCATGTCCAACTTTCCCCATAACACTTCTGCTTGCCCCACATGAAGTCATCTCCACGCGCGTGTCTCGTTGGTGTGATGCAGTGTGTCTGAGGGACATGAACACACGGCAAGTAACAAAGCTCTGATGTCCACAGCAACACAATTATAGCACTCGGGTGTCAAATGAACTAACAGTCACCCAACCAGCTAAGTCAATGCAGATATCAGCAACAACACTCTCCACCGCACCCCTAAGCCGGTCACACCTCCCTCCCTCTCGCTTCCCAACCAACATGCACATGTCGGTTAGTATCGCGGGTTTCTGACTAGGCGCTAGCCGCGGTTTCCAGAAAGAAAGATAGAAAGGAAACGAAAACGTTTAGTCACGAGATGTCTCGTGATATTCTGGTGATGAACAAAGTATTTCTTAATTCTAAGATACCCATTAAAGTACGGGTACATCAATGTTTTGAAATCTCGAGAAGTGCTCTGCATTTTCTGGGTTACATCGTAAAGATAGATTGTAGCAGCGATGCATTAACAAGACATGTGTCGTCAGTGTACCCTGGCGGTTTCCACTGTCGCAGGTACAAGCCGAGGCTATACAACAAGAACAACATCGACCATAGAACCGTTCGATAAGATCACTGACTTGGTCAGTAAGCTCTTCGGATCAGAAACACAGGAGGAAATTAAAAATATACATATTTGGGTAACATTGAACCTGACAACTCGGTATGGGGTGCACTGAATGAAATGTAATATATATATATTAAATGGGGAAATGACAAACGAATATTCTTAGTTAACTTAATAGAGACATCAGTTTGAATTGTTCGTGCAATAAAGCGTCTGTTGGGTCCTCATAATATAGTCTGCTGGTTTCGTCAATTAAATTCACCTATATTACTAGTCTTTAATCACAAACTCTATGAACGGCAAGAGCGAAGCACATGGTTATCTTCTTCTTCATTCAGGGATTCCTGAATTACAATTTTGATATTATTCCTGTAGGTTTCAACAGATGAAATTAGAACAACAGATTGCGAGACATCAAAATTATTAAACAGAATTATAAAGTGTAACGAACATTTGAGAAAAACAAAAGACGAGTGATTCAGTCGGTTGCCGTCAATGAAGCCTTGCATTCGTGGGCGCTCTTGTCCTCAACTAGCTCAACTAGCGGGACTGCAGAAACTAGCTAGTTTCTGCAGTCCCGCTTAGCTTTGCCCACATCCCTTCAGCGACAGCGGCACCGTGCGGCTGTAGCGCAAGGAGACAGGCAGGGTTACTGATGTTATATAAGCCAGTGTCTCGTGTGCCAGTGCGTGAGAAGGTACTACACATCTCCTGCGGCGAGCGCTTAGTAGATCGCCAACAGCTAACCGCCTGCTCTAGTGTTCAGTTTGAGCATTGTGCTCCAGAAAACAAGTAAGACAAAAATTACAAATCAAGGATTTGTTCTCCAGTAGAATCCTTATATCCTACATTTAGAATGCATTTTTGCAATTTTAATTCAGTGGCTGTGATATTTGAGTGTAGATGCATGGTTCACAGTTCGATCAGGCACGCTTATTTTGTTAACGCGGCCCCTCGCGTGTCAACGCATAGTGTCGTCTCTAATAGGCGGCACAGTAGTTGCTAGGTTTGGTTTCATCACACAACATTTCCCTCTCAAGACACGGTAGTGTAGCTAATGTGATCCGGCTACAAGTTCCACGCTCAACGCGAAGTACTTATTACAGTTAGTGTGTTTCCTCCTCTAAGTTTCGCTTACGATGCGCTACAATAGGGCCAAGGTGATACCGCTTACATGTTCTACTTCCTATGCATTGTATGGCGGCTATAAGATACCGCCTACCAGTTTCACTCTTAACGCGCGGTATTTTTGTTACGATGATACCGTTGACAAGTTGCACTCACGATGCGCTACATTAGAGCTGAGGTGATACCGCTTGCATGTTCCACTTCCTATGCATTGTACGACAGCTGTAAGATGCCGCTTACCAGTTCTACTCTCAACGCTCGGTATTACTGTCAAACTGGAATCGCTGAACTCCAGCTAATGCGACACCGCTTACAAGTTACACTCCTCACGCAGCCGTCCACTGGGAACGTACATGAGTCACTCCTGCTGTGCTCAATTTCATAAATCTTGACTGGGCCCATCGAAAGTCAAAAATCTTGCCTCAATCGAATATTCAGTGTCCGTAAACAAGTTATTCTTGTCACGGAAGAGAGAGAACTATGTGGCTTCATTAGTAACGATTAAAAACTAGCAAGCACTTTTGCGATTCTGGCAAACAGGGCAATAAAATGCGAACCATGATATCCCGCACTATCTCGTTCAAGAGCAGACTCAGATTTTTAAGTTATTCAATACATTTGTTAGACCGCATCTCGAGTATTTAGTCTCCTCATCTTTGAAAATACGTTAGTAAATTAGAATAGTTTGAACGTCAAGCTCACAAGCTTATCCCTTTGCTGCACAATAAATTGTTCAGAATACGTGAATTCAATCTTTATTTATTAGAGACGTTGAGTCAGAGATGACATGATGAAAGTGTGGAAGATCATGAAGGGTAAGAAAATCATCGACCTGGCGAGCCTCGTTACTCGAGATGCGAATGGGGTGACCAGGCATAATGAATACATAATCGTTTGTATGCGTTTCTCACTCGACATGACTCGCAATTTCTTCTCGTCTAACAGCGACACATCGAAACGTTTAAGTCACGGCTCGATAAATTCTACCAGAATCGCCGCAAAATTGCCTCCGGCTGTTGCACGCTTGCCAGAATATACGTTAAAAAAGTGTCAATCATTCTCACCTGTACGGTTAAAATAGTGCCCGGCATTGACACCATTAGGGTAAAAAAGTGGCCGTCATTGGTACCCACTTGCTGTAAAACGATGTCCAGCAATGACACCGGTCAGTATTGCACTAACGTGGAATGTAACTGAGATCTTCAGGTGCTGATTTGAAGTGTTCCAAGTATCATCGTTAAATGCTATTTCCCACAACGACCTTTCAGTTTCTTGATATTTTAATACAGAAACTACAGACACACGTTTCTTTCTTTATCGATCTACTTCAGAACTAATCTACTAATTAGCGAAAAACATTCTAGTTTGGGACAAAAGGCCTCCTGTTGTCTTTTTACACTTGTAAGCACGTGTAAACACCCTGTTTCATGTCATCGTCGGGTGGGATGGCGTCGTCTCTGCGGTGTCAACGGGGACTTAGCCTGTGCTCGGGCCTCTGGCCCAACGACATTTACATAGACCAGTCACAACATATACTCTGCATTTTCCCGGGGAAATGATCAATCGCAGTCTTTCTTCTCCTACAAAACATCGACTTTAACTTGGGTTCTGACACTAATTCATGTCACACATGAGGTCATCTCCACACGCGTCATGTTAGTGCGATGCAGTGTTGCTGAGTAACTTGAATACACTTCCGGTAACAATTATATAACACGAATGCAATATACCAAATGCCACGCAACTCAGAAAGTCTAATCAGCGAGAACACGCTCCACCCTGCACTTGGCAGTGGGTATATATATATATATATATATTATTTTGGGTGTGCCTTGGTAGCTGTTTCTACCACCATAGGTGGAAAGCAGGGCTCAGCACCAGCAACTCCCAATACACGGTATTAAGCCTATTGTGATACTGCTTAGATCAAATCTCAACTAGCGGTATTACAGCTATTGTGATACCACTTTGAAGATCAAATCTCAACTCGCGGTATTACAGCTATTGTGATACCACTTTGAAGATCAAATCTTAACTCGCGGTTTCACAACTATTGTGATACCACTTTGAAGATCAAATCTCAACTCGCGGTATTACAGCTATTGTGATACCACTTTGAAGATCAAATCTTAACTCGCGGTTTTACAGCTATTGTGATACCACTTGCAGATCAAATCTTAACTCGCGGTTTCACAGCTATTGTGATACCACTTTGAAAATCAAATCTCAACTCGCGGTATTACAGCTATTGTG
>SDVV010002425.1:0-23087 GCA_016164225.1 Gammarus roeselii | reverse complement strand
TATATATATAAATACAAGTTCATTCGGACACATAGTTTAAACATAACAATGCCATGGGATGTGAAATGGATAACGGTTCCGAACAGTACTATAAGAAAGAACATTTGCAAAATACTGCTGTAATAAATTTTCCTCGTCTGATGGCTGAAAGGGCAGACGGACATGAGTGTGCCGTTGTTCCGTTTGAATAATCCCTCCATAAATATGGAGGTCCCATCGTCATTCATGCTCACGGTGTAATGATATCTCATGACAATGACAAAGTGTGAGCGATAGAATCATTGGCATGAAAAGCATTAAAATATGCCAGATGATGCATCGGTATTTAACTAGCTACGGCTCTTCCATGCACAATTCGGTGGATTTGAAAGTCTAACCTTTCACGCTAACTACTCCCTTCTGACTAGAGCATTCTATGTACTCTAACACGCTTACTTCTCTCTTTGACTAGAACATTCAATGTACTTTAACACGCTCACTACTCCCTTTGACTAGAGCATTCAATGTACTCTAACACGCTTACTACTATCTTTGACTAGAGCATTCAATGTACCTTAACACGTTTACTACTCTCTTTGACTAGAGCATTCAATGTACTTTAACACGCTTACTACTCTCTTTGACTTGAGCATTCAATGTACTTTAACACGCTTACTACTCTCTTTGACTAGAGCATTCAATGTACTCTAACACGCTTACTACTCTCTTTGACTAGAGCATTCAATGTACTTTAACACGCTCACTATTCCCTTTGACTAGAGCATTCCATGTACTTTAACACGCTTACTACTCCCTTCGACTAGAGCATCCAATGTTCTTTAACACGCTTACTACTCTCTTTGACTATGTACGTTAACACGCTTACTACTCGCTTTGACTAGAGCATTCGATGTACATTAACACGCTTGCTACTCTCTTTGACCAGAGCATTCAATGTACTTCAATACGCTTACTACTCCCTTTGACTAGAGCATTCAATGTACTTCAACACACTTACTACTCTCTTTGACTAGATCATTCAATGTACTCTAACACGCTTACTACTCTCTTTGACTAGATCATTTAATGTACTCTAACACGCTATCTACTCTCTTTGACTAGAGCATTCAATGTACTTTAACACGCTTACTACTCTCTTTGACTGGATCATTCAATGTACTTTAACACGCTTACTACTCTCTTTGACGAGAACATTCAATGTACTCTAACACGCTTACTACTCTCTTTGACTAGATCATTTAAAGTACTCTAACACGCTAACTACTCTCTTTGACTAGATCATTTAAAGTACTCTAACACGCTAACTACTCTCTTTGACTAGAGCATTCAATGTATTTTAACACGCGCACTACTCTCTTTGACTAGACTCACTAGAGCATTCAATGTACTTTAACACGCTTACTACTCTCATTGACTAGACTCACTAGAGCATTCAATGTACTTTAACACGCGCACTACTCTCATTGACTAGACTCACTAGAGCATTCAATGTACTTTAACACGCGCACTACTCTCTTTGACTAGACTCACTAGAGCATTCAATGTACTTTAACACGCGCACTACTCTCTTTGACTAGACTCACTAGAGCATTCAATGTACTTCAACGGAGTCCAGTACAATCGGAACATACAAATCCAACTGGACTGTAGGGTACGCGCTCAACAAGACTTCTCCTCCCGAAACCATCTCTACATGCAATATTGAACGGCTCGTCGGGATTATCTGTTCTCAATTTCAGGTCTGAGTTGCAGTTAGAACGTCTGGGTTGCCGTCGAACGCAGCGCTGCACACAGAACGTGATCTTTAGTTCTCGAACGCAAAGCAACGCTGCACACAGAACGTGATCTTTAGTTCTCGAACGCAAAGCAGCGCTGCACACAGAACGTGATCTTTAGTTCTCGAACGCAGCGCAGCGCTGCACACAGAACGTGATTTTTAGTTCTCAACCACATCGCAGTCTGTCGACAGGACAAAATCCTTTGTTCTCAAACGTAGCGCAGTGCTGCTACCGAAATATGACCCGTTGCCCCCCAACACTGCACATTGCTGTTATCAGTACGTGATGCTTTGTTCTCAATCACAGCGCAGTCTGTTGCCAGAACGTGATATATTTGTTCCAAACGCCATTTGGTGCTGTTGCCAGAACGAGGTCCTTTGTTCTCACACTTAGCGGAAAGTGCTGACTGCTTACCGGCCGTGATCCTTTGTTCCCAAGTACAGCGGAGTGCTGCAGCCCGAACGTGATCCTTTGTTTTCCAGACACAGCGCAGTGTTGCCAGCAGAACGTAATTTTTTTTCAAAAGCAGCGAATTGCTGCAGCCTAAACGTGATTTTGTGTTCCCTCAAACGCAACTCGGTGGTGCTGTTCAAACAGAATTCTGTGTTCATGGCAGAGTGCTGCCGTTCCGTATGATGCTGCCCGCGCGCTGCTTTGTTCCCACAAGTGCTGCAGTCTCGTGCAAAGCTGCCCGAGTTCTCCTTTGTTCTTGCAAGTGCTGCCGTATGCAGGAATCCCTATCGTACCCGACAGAGGTTGCGGAGGCGAGGCAGCGGCGCGTGTTCGCCACTACGCCGGTCCCCGCCCGCACTCACTGCCCCAT
Source organism: Gammarus roeselii (assembly GCA_016164225.1). Lineage (NCBI taxonomy): Eukaryota > Metazoa > Arthropoda > Malacostraca > Amphipoda > Gammaridae > Gammarus > Gammarus roeselii. The sequence goes on along the minus strand of SDVV010002425.1, from coordinate 20,486 downwards.
ACTCTTTAAGAAAAGAGACCTGCCGCAAGTGCCGCGAAGGGGAGAACAGCCACCAGAGAGGGTAAGGAGGGATCAGGTAAAGGGTGGGGGGGTCTGGTGAAGGATGGGAGGGGCCTGGTGAAGGGTACGGGGAGTGGTCAAGTAAAGGGTTGAAAGGACCTGGTGATGAATACTGCGAGTTCGTGTGAGGCGAAGGAAGGGCCAAGTGAAGGGCAATAAGACCGTGGATTACTACGAAGCGAACTGCCCTTCTATCACAGCCTGTCATATGTAAAAGACTCATATTTTTCTCGGTTTGCTCAACAGCTTTATAAAAATTTACTGCGAAGTAATGATATGTTGTGGAGCTATCGGTGTAGACGGAGACAGTTCGAGGGGACGGCGACTCAAACAATACATGCAACAGTAGTAGGAACACGTTATTGCTGGCTTGGGCTGTTGTGGAAAAGCCACAACAACCCAAGCCCGATATGTTGTTGTACGTTTGAACGTAAGTGCATCTGTCTAGTCTTAAGTGTTGAACAGTTCCGCTGGAAGGGGGCCGGCTTTCCCCCGCTCACCTCATAGCAGGATGGTGTTAGTTTGACCTCTTAATATCGCGGTGTATTGTTCGCTATGCGGAGGTAACATCGTAATGGAACGGTAGCGTTGCAGTGAATCATCACATTACTGTAAGGTAATGTTTAGTGCGTCAATTAGTCAAGGTAGTAAGAATTAATTTGTCATTGCCGTGATGTTTCGGTTTAATGCAAAAGTGACCGCTTGAACGGCCACTTTTGCACCACCAAAATCCCAGTTTGTAGCTAGGCCCGAAGATTAAATAGACTGGACGTTAGTTCAAACTAGGCCGTACAGGCTAACTTTTGTGTTTAGGTTAGGAGTTGCAGTGGAGTTGGGCGGCAGTACTGGTGTTGAACACCGGGCCGAGGGGAGTTGGGCGGCAGTACTGGTGTTGAACACCGGGCCGAGGGGAGTTGGGCGGCAGTATAACTGGTGTAGAACAAGTTCTCCTGTTGAGTTGTTGCCTTGAAAGAAGAGCGGGGGATAGTCAACGGAGCTTTAGGAATGCACGCGCATATAGAAGAAAAAAATTAAGGTTGTAGTGATAGAAAAAAAGAAGGCCCACAGCTACACCACTTCTACCCTGGGCATTTCAGCCCTGGAGAAGAAGCGGTCTAGTGTCGGACGGACAATTTCAGGAACGGGGCGAGTGGAGACGGAGAGCGAAGAATTTCGGTTTCAGGCGGTCGCATTTCAGACTGTTGAGCAAAGATGGACTCATACTTTTCCCCATGAGCAAGCCATTGGCTTGCTCTAGAGATTAGGGGTCAAGACTTCTCCAACTAATTATTGAGTCTAGATCAAAAAGAGCATATGGGTTGGGAGATTTAGAAGATATTCCAAAGAGTTGAGGAGCACCAGTTACCTAGGTAGTGGTCCTCTTCTAAGTATGTGTTCAGAATAATAGGCCTTCTGTACACTTGTGTTCCGTTGAAGGCTGTTGCACTTTGAGGTGAGACGTCTGAGGGAACTCTCCTAAGAATATATCTGCCCTTACCCGATCTAGAATAAAGACCAAAAATTGGCATGCGAGTTACGATCAAATTTTGATAAGAGCTATGGCTTGAGGAGCACCACGTTTAGTTACCTGGACATTAGTCCTCTTCCAAGTACTTGAAAGAATACGTTTTTCGTGCACTTGTTGTTCCTTGAAGACCAATCGAAAAAAATTGAAACAATTAACTCGGTGTTTAAAATATAAAAAATGCATAAGGTATTTAAATCTAAAAAATCTCATAACACAGAATGTCATCGTGTCAACAATGGGCCACCCAGAGGGAGAGTACCATGCTGTCTCAATAAAGGTCATCTTCTTGTTAGGCATTGCAACGACTCGGATTAAACTGCTTTTTAGCGTTCTGCTCCTTGCAACACTGGGTACAGCCACGGATCTGTGCTGCAAGAAAAATAAATAAAAATGATGCTAGTTGTTGACTTCATCTTTTTTTTGCCTCCTGACACAGTGAGAGAAGAAGGAAATTATTAAAAAAACAAGACGAAATAAATAAAGATTTTTTTTTATCACCGCTGAGTTGAACAGCTGGCTCTTCTCCGGTACGGGTTTGATTCCCGGGTACCACTGGGGTGTAGTGGTGGTTACGAGTTGCTGTAGCGGGCGCACACCCATACCGGTCACCCTTACTTGAATTGAGGGGTGGACGCGAGACGCCGGCATACTCTCGCCCAGTACACGGTAGAAATAGTGATCGTACCAAAATTTAAAATAATAAAACTATATAACGATAATGGTATCCTTTTGAATCTACACAGCCTCATCGAATTTCAGCAGCGGGTTCTTCTTTTGTGCGGTTTCGATTTCCGGGATACCATAATCTCTGCATCGACCTCATAGGCTAACGAGAGTTGGTGGCCCTGATAAGGGCTTGGGGATGATAGCGAGTTGCTGTAGCGGGCTCACACCCAGTGCCAGGGGCTCTGACGTGGGCTTAGGGGTGGATATAAGTTGCCTTCCCCACTCTCACTCAGTACATCACGGTAGAAATCGTAATCGCACTGAGATGCATAATAATAATGTAATCGCAATATTAGTAGTAGAAACTGTTCCGATGTGGAGAATAATAATTATGAACATAGAAATAAATGAACATAATAAAGAAAATCGTTTTCATCCGAATAAATAATAATAACATTCATAATTGTTCCGAAGAGAGCCTTATCGTGCTTCTTGCAATAAAAATCTCAACAGCGTCTGGAAAACCCGTGTCGTTCTTACTGTGAACGTTTCACAGATTCCAGTGCTCGTAGAGTGCATTTTTGAACTCATTCACGGATTCAAGGCTTTCTATCGCAGCTGGTAGGTTATTCCAAATCCGCGAGATTGCGATCGGGAGAAAGTGTTGTGCTATAGTCGTAGCGAAACGATTTTACACGAGTTTCGTTCCGGTGTTTCGAGTACGAATATTGTGGTCCCTGTCGGAAAGCTCAAATTGTTGAATCCCGTCCAGTATTTGCCCTTCAGCCTTCGTTACTCGATGTTGAGGCTACGCTCTGAAACCTTATCATCGTTGCTGCGATGGCGCAGCTGCGAGATGAGTTTAGTTGCAAGATACGTGATCCAATTGTGGAGACCAGAGTTGGACTGTATACTCAAATCTGGGACGGCGACGGACTTGTACAACGGCCGTATTATGTCCCTTGTTTTGCTGAGGAAGTGACATTAGATGAAACCTAGGTTGCGGCTTGCTATCAAGTCTGTCGAAATTAGGTCGCCTATCTAGTAGTAGTATCCGTATAGACCTGGGATGGGTTGTAGAGTCCATTTTAGCAGTATTCCAAAATTGAGTATGCAGTACAACTAGCTCAGCGGGGTTTGAAAGTGTTTCCGTTATTACTGTTAACCACATATTAAAGTTCATTTGCCACTTATCATGTTTGTCCACTAATTTATTAGGCTCCTTTTGAATAGATATGCGATACTTCTCACAGTCCTCATTGTGGCAGAGATTAGTGTCGTCTACTCTATTCTACTTAGATAACTCGTTAATGATGTTGGTGTCAAGACTATTTAAATAGATTATCAAGAAGAGAGGCCCAAGAACATTGCCCTGGGATACTTCAGATGTAACCGTAGCCCACTGACTTTTCCCTGGCCGACACAGACTCTTTGCTTGCGTCCCGAGAGCCAATTTCGAAGCCACAGAGCCACATTTCCAGTTACGTCAAGCGCCTCTATTTATTTAGGCAAATTCAAGATAAATTAGGTCTACAGCATTGGTTGCGTCGAATATTCCGGTGACCTTTTTGAAAAAGTCAAGCAGATTGGACAGGCTGCTAAGTTTACTTCTGAAGCCGGGCTGAGTTTTCTTGAAGTGGTGGTATTGCTCGAGGTGACATGCCATTCATGTTTTTATCATGCTTCCCAAGGTTTTGCCGATCACAGAATTGAGTTTGATTTGTCAACAGCTCCCTGGCGTTTGACTGCTACCTTTCTTGAATATGGCTGCAGTGTTTGCTGTTTTCGAACCATCTGGAGTAACTCCAGCAGTCATAGATTCGTTAAAAACCTTCGTTATTGGATGGTTCATAATTTCGAAAAGGTTCCTCACATTCTCGGATGCGGATACTCTGGACGCGTAGATTTGGCGTTGAACGCGGGGCCGACGAGAGTTGCATGGGCGGCAGTAGGCCGAGAGGAGTTGTGCGGTAGCAGTGTCCCCCCTTGCTATAATGCACCCTGCTATTATGCACCCTGCTATTATGCACCCTGCTATTATGCACCCTGCTTTTATTCACCCTGCTATTTTACACCCTGCTATTATGCCCCCTGCTATTATGCAATCGATAAATTATTATCCTGTCTGATACACCCTGTGTAGCTTGGAGGAAACATATTAATTTATAAATTTGTTTGGTACCACAAATGACTGAGATCACGTGATAGCACCGTCGATTTAAATGTTGATGTATGAATGTATTCACTGCACGACGATAGTTAAAAACAATTCATAGTAACTTGAAAATAACTTTTCTTAAATTGTTAAATTTCCAAGGTTATGCTAAAGTAAAACTTGCAAGTTATAAATGTCAGCTAATAGGAACACAAATGTTACTTGTTGTATTATTTAAGATACACAAAACAGTTGGTGATTGTTTTTTATTCGACAAGGTTCATTTCCGTATTGCTCCCACTGCAGTCCCGGTTCAGAATGACATTTCTTGTAATGGTATTCTCTTTATACAATTCACATTTTCATAATTCCGAAACTGGAAAAAAATCGTTAATTGAACAAATGAGACAGCGCTTAAATGATACACGAAAGCCCATATGAAGTATAAACAGTGTGTTATGCGAGACTAAATATTAACTTTTATTCCGAAACAGCCATGAATCAGGTCGATTTTATACAAATTACTCAATTTAGAATGGACTGAGCGAAGCTAAATTTGTTAACTATTATAGGTTAACCAAAAATTTAGATGATCACAAGCCAACACATATTAAAATTCTACGAATATTATGTTTTCAGAAAAAAATACGTCATCTTCATATATGAACCACCACAAAAAATGCATATTAATTTCCATTATTCGTTGAAAAAGTAATGTTAGAAATGCATATTAAAATAATTTTAATTTTCCTTGAAGAAATATGTTAATTTCTTCGCAAAGGATTAATCATGCTGGATTTTTTTTTGCTGCCTTTCATCTCTTGTAAAAACATAAGGGGATCCCTTGTCGGGTGCCCCGACTGCTAGGGACACTGCCACAAGGGTCGGTTCCCCCCGGGCGCTTATATCGCCAACGCAATGGTTAATGTTTACCAATAATCCTGAACAAAAGAGTGCGTGGCTGAATAAAAGAGTGCGTGAAAGATCGTATGGCTTTGGACGCCCATGGTTGTACTACTGAAGTCTTGGGGATTGACAGTGACTACAAAATATCGTGCTATGATGACCAAGGAAGCGTACGCTGCGAATATCTAATTAAACGTACCGTAGTGAGCAAAATTTGTTCATGGTTAGTCTTTAACCGGATAAACAAATTCGACTTTCCCCACATGGAATTTAACTTCATATAGAATTTTCTTACGGTACTATGTGTGGACAAAACCTTTTAATGGTAAATTGTAATCAAATATCCGATGAGTTCAAATATAGAGCGGAAAATGAACATTGAAGATTCCAATTAGTTTTTAATCATAAACGTATTTACGCTCGCTCCTGTACGGTAGCGAAATAACATTCGAATAGAGTTAGTTTATACCCGAAAAAACAAACTAGACTCTTCCCACGTGGGATTTAACTTCATATGAAAATTTCTTACGGTATTATATCTGGACAGTCCTTTCTTATGGATAATGTCAATTGAATATCCAATCAGTTCAAATATCGAGCAAAAATTGATCATTGAAGATTTCACTTAATCTTAAATCATAAACGAATTTTCTTTCTTTCGCTACTGTACTTCTCGTTTTTATAAGCCTATGACTCTTTGGTTAACAATAACGTTGAAAACTAGCCATCAGTCGTATTCTCTGTTTGAGTTTGCGTCGTGACACTGTCCTGCAAATGAAAATCCAACACAACTTTGTTGAACTTGGTTTGCTGAAGCGTTTTCTTCAGTAGATAATGAAGCGAAATGATACTCTCATATCACCCGGCATCTGTACTCTTTTTCTCTTTGGCAAGTGTTTAAGTTTAACATTGTTCCTTAAAATGCTGACAATTTCTTCCATCCATTCTTCTACATCAGCTTCTTCCTCTTGTCTTCATTTCTCCTGCTGTGGAAGGTGAAAGATTGATCTCCAATTTCAACCTTAACATTTTAAGGCTTTCACCTTTTTCCCCAGAGCGTTATAGGATACTAATGGAAATGTCAAGGGCGTATAAAACCAACTTTCGAAATGGCCTTCCTTTTCAACGGTTAGAGCGTTTGCCGTCTATTCATTAACCCTTCTTCAGGATCTTTAGTGGCCAGCCTACGCTTTACAGTGTTCGTCGAGCGGGCGATCAATGTGTTGTTTAGGATTTTGTCAAGGTTTCATCTTTATCTCCTGATACCTCGGAGTAAGGATGGCTTAGTGGAAGCTTAAGCATGGCAATGTTTGACCAGTTTCGACATTAATTTTCTTGCTCCTCTTTGCCCAGTCAGTATTTTTCTTGTTCTTCTTTGTCATGTCACTATTTTTCCCTGTTTCTCTTTAACCTGTCCAATTTTTTCTGTTCTTCTTTGTCACTCATTACTCATCGTATCATTTGTCTCCTGTTATATTTTGCCAGTCATTCTTTGTTTTGTTACTTTTTTCAGTCCCATTTATACGGTCATTATTTGCCTTAAACTTCTGTGCTATCATTCTGTGGCCTATCATTCTATGTTCTAACATTCTGTGCTATCACTCTGTGGCCTATCATTTTATGTCCTAACATTCTGGGCTATCACTCTGTGTCCTGTCATCTTTGTCCTAACATTCTGTGCTATCACTCTGTGGCCTATCATTCTTTGTCCTAGAATTCTGTGCTATCACTCTGTGGCCTATCATTCTATGTCTGAACATTCTGGGCTATCTTTCTGTGTCCTGTCATCTTTGTCATAACATTCTGTGCTATCACTCTGTGGCCTATCATTCTTTGTCCTAGATTTCTCTGCTATCACTCTGTGGCCTATCATTCTTTGTCCTAACATTCTGTGCTATCACTCTTTGTCCTAACATTCTGTGCTATCACTCTTTGTCCTAACATTCTGTGCTATCACTCTTTGTCCTAACATTCTGTGCTATCACTATGCGTCCTGTCATTCTTTGTTCTATCATTCTTTGTCCAGATATTTTTTTGACTTTCGATTTTTATTCTTCATTCACCGTTCTGTTATTTTTTTCAGTCACTCCTTGTTCTGTCCCTTCTTATCCTATCATTTTTTATCCCGTCTCTTATGTCCTGCACTTATTTATTCTGTCATTGACTAGTTTTACCGTCAGCCACTCATTGTAGGCAGTGTGCTCCCTCTCTGTGATGTTTCTCTCCTATCTCCTCACGAGTTGCAGCCACATAAAGCAGCTGTGGTGAGGACGTCCTCGTTCTTTGATATCGTAATCTAATAGGCAGAGTCTGAATTGTAGCAGCTGTCGCCTTTCAGCCCAACACCAACCTAATCTGGCCTCATGACCGTGTTGGGCAAAATACATCGATAAGATAATTTTTTAGAGTATTTTGTCCAATACATCCCTGCAAAAATTGGCTACTATAATTGAAAAAACTAGAAATTGTGTGTTTTGACCAACAAGGCCTCCTGTCCCTCGGACAAAAACTTTTCTAATGATCTGGAAGCATTGCCACTAAGTAGCAAGGCTACTTTAAGCAACATCGGTCTTAATTATATTTTAGAAAGTCTTCCTTGCATTGAATTCATAACAAGCTCTCGAGTGATCTAATAATGCTACACAGTTTGCTGCAACTGCAACAATTTTGGTGACGGTCAGGTCGCATTGGACGAGCAGTACTAAACATTTCATGACCAGTAGAGCTAAGCTCTTTGGCACTAATGGATCCGGCCAGGTCCCCGTCACACCCACTTCGGGTTAGGTGTTAGGTCCTGATCATTAGGGGGCGACAGCACAGGGCCCCGTCACACCCACTTCGGGTTGGGTGTGAGGTCCTGATCGTTAGGGTGCGACAGCATTTTTTCCTGGATTATCCCTGCTGCGTCATAATTGCCGCCCCCTCCCCTCTCTTTCCACTTCCATTCCGTTTCTCAATTCGATGTCAAGAACGCGTCACAGCTCATCCATTCTCAATCACTCTCCATTTACGCCTATCCACATCTACGCTCTCTCTCCACTTGCATACTGATGTCTCTTCTTTCTGATGCCTGCTTCACGTCATCTATCCACCCATTTTTGGTCTTGATCTAGGGCTACGCTCACTTACCTCTGCTTTCAATACCCTCTTCCCCTATCACCCTTCATTCATATTTATCATGTGTCCGAACCACATCAGAAAACTGGAATATTCTCTCTATCCCAATTTCCACATCGTCTTTGATCTAAATTGAACAATGTCATTCTTGACCCTTTCCCTCAGGTTCACTTCCGCCAAGCCTCTCAAACATTTCATCTCAAAAACATTCAATCTCCTTCTCTCGTCCGCTCTCGCGTTCCGAGAAATACAGTGGAGAGGTAAAACCCAACGACACTGGAATGCATGTCCAACTAAACATATATTTTTGTTCTGTATTTAAGATTGTGAATCCGGACATCAATAGTTATCATGATATCGTAGCGGAATACGAATTGAAGACCTCAGCGCCGTCAATTTTTATCCTTTAGGAGTAATGAAATACATAGATAGATAAAAAAGTCACAAAATCGAAAGGTTCTGACCAAGCTAAATTCAACACATTGAACCACTCTCACATTTTTACACCAAATCAATCACATATGGCACTTGCCATCTAAATAAAAAGGGCAGGCGCTACTTCATTCATAAAACAGGGGACAAAAAGTGTCTCGGCTATTACCGTCTAATTAGTTTCACCAGAGTCATTATCAAATTTATGAAAATTTTGAGTGCGGGTAATATGAAAGAATTTGTAGAGAAAGAAACATTTGATAGTACAATCTCAGCATGGTTTGGCAATAATTGTTCCTTTCTGACAAACTTGATGCTGTTTTCAATAATATTATTATTAACATTTGTGGTGCGAAATCTCAATTTGATATTGTATACCTTGACGAAAAATAGCTTGCAATAAAGTCCCTCCCACCCGCTTAGTTAACAAATTGCACAACATCGGTTTTCGAGGCGAGCTGAATAACCAGACGAAATGCCGGCTCACGGATAGACGGCGGTGAGTGGTACGCAACGAAGCCTCTTATCCTTGGATTTTTCTAACAAGTGGTGTGCCTGTAAGTACTAGTAGTAGTTCTTTCTTCTGTTTTCCACCGGAGCGCCAACGTGAAGTTACTGAGGGCTCCCCCGTAGGGCACGAGGCGTACCTCTAACAAGTGGCGGGCCTCGAAAAAGTCGCCTGCCTCTAACAAGTGGCGTGCCTCTAACAAGTGGCGGGCCTCGAAAAAGTCGCCTGCCTCTAACAAGTGGCGTGCCTATAACAAATGGCGAGCCTCAAACAAGTGGCGTGCCTCAAACAAGTGGCGTGCCTCTAACAAGTCGAGTGTTTCTAACAAGTGGCGTGCCTCCAACAAGTGGCGTGCATATATTAAGTTGCGTGCATCTATAAAGTGGCGTGCCTCTAACAAGTGGCGTGTCTCTATTAAGTGGCGTGCCTCAATATTCAAAATATTTATGAACGATTGCTATCAAAATGTGCTTTCGAGCACTAGCAAGTTTGTAGATGATACTAGGTTATTAGAAAAATGCAAAGTAAACTTAAGTGTCATCAGATTCAATTAGGTTCAAAAAATAAAAACGATTGATCAGAAAAATAGCGAATTAAATCCCTTGTCAAATTTTTCATGTCAGGAAAGAAAAGAACTCTTGTCACCGCAGAGAAAGTCTTGGGTGTCATTGTAAGTAACTATTTAAAAAGTAGCAAGCAATATAACGATGTTGCCAAGAAATCAAATAAAATGCATGGTATGATATCCAGTACACTCTTGTGCAAATGCAGATCCTGTATTCCTGAATTGTGCGATGCACTCGTTAGACCACCTTCCGAGTAAGCAGTCCCATTCTGGTCAACACATCTTAGAAAATATGTTATTCAATGGAGCAAGGTTCAAGAAGTGCTTACAAATTTATCCCTTCGCTTTGCAATAAATCGTATGAAGACAGGCTTCGCTAACCCATTCTTTATTCGCTGGAGAATCGTTGAGTTAGAGATGGCATGATAGAGGTGTGGAACTTATGAAGGGCATGAACAACGTCGATCAAATTAGCCTTTATACTCTAGGTACGAACGGTGGGATCAGGAAGAATGACAACATCATCGTGGGTAAGCTTTCCACTCTCGACACAACGCGACAATACGTGGAAATTAAACAAACTTTCAAGAGAAGTTGTAAACAGCGATGTTAACGAAGCGTTCAAGTCACGGCTCGGCAAATTCTACCATTATCACCACTTATTAGCTTCAGGGTGCCAGCATGTAAGTTAAGAAATGTTCCGGCACTGACACCATTGATGTCATAATAGTGCCCGTCAATGGCATTGGCTTAGGTTAGTTCCCGGAATAGGTACTGCTCATTTCAAAACGATTTTCATCAATGAAACCGGTGAGCTTTGGTTTAACGAGGAATTAAACTGAGACAATCCCAAATCAACATAGTGGGTCGGTGGCTTTCACCTCAGGTTCTGATTTGAGTTGTTTCTAGTATCAACCTTTCCATTTTTTAAACTTGCAATGCAGATACTACATTGACACATGATGCTCTCATGTAAATTTTTTGATAATTGATCTCACTATTATTGCGTTTACAAAACTTGTCAACGTCGCAACCCCGTTGAACAAAGTTGGAACAACTTTACCCCTAATACAAACCTTTTTGGTTCCAAGCCCAATGCCCTGCAGCTCATTACACTCTTCAGTGCACCCAACACTTTAAACTATTCCTTCACTCTAAATTTATTCGCAGTTGCCGCTAGACCAGTCTTCTCCATATGAGAGCCTCGATACTTAAAACACTGAACTTCTTCCAATAACTATATTCGTATCGTCATTCCTCGAACATCTCATTACTTTACTTTTCACACATCAACTCGCAGCTTTCTTCTTTCTCACACTCTCCCAAATACCGACACTAGCCTCCAAACTCCTTCGTATCTGCCATAGTGCCAGATCATTCGTAAATAGCAACGGACTCAACTGCCAATTCGCTGTTTTCAACTTTAAATCTCGACCCAATACGCTTGCGTTCATCTTCCTGAATTTTTCATCCATTTACAGATTGAACAGCCATCGTCTCAGTCTCAGGCCATTTTCACTGGGGACCAAGCACTCACTTCTCTTCCTACTCTGACACAAGCTGTACTGCTTACATTTGAACTCAGAACCACTCTTAACAAATTTTCGTTCGCTCCAAAAAAACGCAAAATCTTCTACAACGCCTGCCTCTCGATCTATTATTGGTCTTTTCCAAATCCATGAAGGCCCTGAATACGTTGTTTTCCTTTGCAAGATTCTTCTTACAGAATTGTCTCGACGCAAACATATTGATCTGCACACCTTCTATCACTGCTAAGCCACGCTATTTCTTATACAACTAACTTATACCTCTCGAGTTACTACATGAATGTTATATCTTTTGTTTTTATACAGTGGAACAATGTAAGCCCAGCGTTACTCCATCGCACCATGCACGCCCGACAGTAAACACATATTGAGTTTCTGTTACTCTACTTCTCTTTAGGCACAAGTTGAGGATGTCGGAGTACTCTACGCTGGCATCTTCAAAATTCAGCAACTCCTCAAACTTCTCCGATCACCTCTTCTCTACATCACTGCGCTCCGGCAACAATCGCCGTGTACATCATTCACCAACTCCTCCTTCCCAGATTCCTTCTTCCTCTCCATCATCATCTCGTTCCAGAACAACCGCGAATCCCACCTATCTCCAGCGTCCCTCTATGCTTGTTCCACCCCACGCTTCATCTCTTTTCCTTCCTCTCATTTAAGAGAAGCGGAAAATGTCATTAAAAAATGCAAACTTGATGCAAATGTTTTTCGTGTCTCTAATTGGTTTGCCGGACTCTGAAATAACCTCAACCGTCAAACAACTTCACTTCAAGTCTCAAAACATCGGCAAATTTAGAGGAACCTGCGCAGTTAAACCTTGTATTCTTCAACAAACTCCGAAAATTGTTGCATTAGTGGCTTCATAATATGCAAACCATTAACGTGTGATTTTTCTTCTTGTCGACATTAACCTCTGCTATTACCAGAGACCAAAAACTATTCATGTCTTGCTGGCATCTACAAGATTGTACGTAACGCGCTGACGTCACTAGGAGGCGGAACTAGAGTGATGACGTCACCAAAGGGCGGAGCGGTTTATTTATACACTCTACCCTCCTTGGTGGAGACTTGCTTATCATTGCTGTCTAGGTAAATTTGAAACAAAAATCGAAAGACCAACAAACAACTTTAATCATAACTTTCCGTTAAGCCTGTGAACTTGATAAATGTTACTTTAGAGCAATTAAGGAAAATGACCTCGATCTCGAGGTGGTGTCAGTGCAACAGAATAAAAACACAATAAAACACTCAGATTTGTCTTCAGTTCTAGCCGAAGAGACTTTTGTATTCACTGTTTGTAAACTATTACTGCTGAACTGCCTCCGGCCTTATGATGTGGTTAATGAATGCAGTGAAGTTAACTGAAGTTTCAATTTAATGGAGCAATTGTGTCTCGAATTTGAAATTAAAACTGTTGAAATGCGAATCGAAAATTAAAACTGTTAAAATGCGAATAAAAAATTAGCACTGATGAAATGTGAACCAAAAATTGAAACTGTTCAAATGCGAACCAAAAATTAAAACTGTCGGTGAGATTGTTCTACATTTTAAATTTATCATACAAGATTTTTAAAGATGCGCTCTACGTCATTACCTCTTTTATTTGGTAATTCCTATAAATAGTATGTTTCAGTTTTATGTTAATTGGTTTTGAGAATAAAAGTGAATCAGACAGTGTTTGTATTTAGCTGGAAACATCGGCTCGCCAAATTTCAAATTAGACGTAATTTGATAGGGACTCTGGGAATAACAGTTACAGTAGCGAAAAAAACTGTGACAGTTCAAGTCATACGAAAAAATTATACGGACTCTTTAAATATTCGAATTTCAAAAAGTAAAGCGCGCGTTACACAACTTATCATCATTTGAATGATTTTTTCCATTATACAATAATTTAAAAAAAGAGTTTCATGACATTTTCAACGATAATTTTTGCCTAAAATGTAAGCTAAGCAGCTGCTGTCCGCAGAGTCTACATTTGTTCAAATGGTCTATAATTAAAGCGATTTTGAATTTTATTTAAGACTAGATGCATCCACAGAGCGTCGTTCACGTGACGTGCAACTTTCAACGCATCACTGTTTCCAAAAAGTTGAAGTTGGAGCATGCAAGCCGTTAGAAAGTTTATTAAGCTAAATCACTTTCCCGTAGTGGGTCCCATTTTTAGAATAAATATGTTTAGACAATTGAGCTAAATCACTAGCGTTCAATCAGATGTCTATAAGTACAGTAGCGGAGAAAAATTCGTTTATGGTTTGTCAATAATCGAAACAATAAATTAGACATTTCCCACGTGAAATTTAACTTTATATTAAAATTCCTTACGGTTTTATCATTTTCAATTAATAATGTTATTTAAATTTTCAATTAGTTCAAATATCGAGCGATAATTGATCATTGAAGATTTCTCTTAATCTTTAATCCTAAACTAATTTCTTCTCGCTACTGCACATGCTAGTGGGAATCGTATAAAATGGCAAACTGTAACTAAATCTGGAAACATACACAAGGGTGGTAGTTCCGCGCTCCATGCCAGGAAAGTAACAATAAGTGAGAACCAACATTGTTTTTAATTTGAAAATTCCTCGGGCATTCTCGTGCAAATTAACTATATAACTCAAGTCAAACATCAGACAGGTTCTGCATGTGACCGGTGATCAAACTTTCTTGTAACAATCATATGGTGTTCATATAATTGTTTACGTTTATTAGAAGACCTATAGGTTTTCACCTTAGCCTTGAGTAAAAAACACGTTTCGATGTAGAGAAAGTTAGCTAGGGTCTGGCGGACAGCACGTGTAAGCTAGTAAAAGGAAGCGAGTTTGCTATCTATTCAGTACAACTGGATGAAGAGGCATCCGGGAAGGTGGTTGTTCGAAGGAACCCATCTGTATCGCGCAGGAGTTTGGGTGATCAAGTTCTGATTTCTTAGAGTGATTTATTGGGTAAGAATCCGAAACGGCAACTCTCATATACCCCTAAGCCCATGTCAGAGCCAGAGGTACTGGATGTGAGCCCGCAACTCGCACCCCCACTCCATAACCCGTGTCCGGGCCATCAACTTACCATCAGCCGAAGAAAACAACTTCTGCCTGAAAACCAAAGACCGGGAACAAGCAGATACCCTGGACCATGATATCCGAGAATCGAAACCGCACCAGAATGAGCCAGAATGAGCCAGGTGCAGTGTAGATTCGTTGACTCTCCGCGTTCGTAATGCCACATGAAACGCATTCGAATAATTCACGGACAAGGCCAGCGAATCACACGCTAGTTATATGCGACTCTATCGTCTATCATCGGAGTTTTGAATCTTTTCATCGGTGCAAGACAAAAAGGCATATAACTTGCAAGCATGTTACTTGCAAGCCCTGTGCTACCTTTGATATTAGCAGAGATGCCCGTGCGGAGGACGTGGTTTTCAGCTCGGAGTCTCTCTCAGTCTGTCATGAAGGCACCAACATTCTGAGGTGGGCAAGGTCGGCAGATGTGCTAGCCAAGTACAAGCAGTTGATTTTGATTTTACAGCAGAGACAAATCTAGTGCAGGCAGCTGATTCTGACCTTGCGGCAAAGACGAATCTGGTGCAGCAGCTTTTCTGACCTTGCGACAGAGACGAATCTGGTGCAGGCAGCTGATTCTGACCTTGCGGCAAAGACGAATCTGGTGACCATAACATTCATTCTACCAAACCGCGAATGAACGATGGTGAAGAGCTGTATAGCAAGGTCACTATACAGTTCGTCCACTCCATAGTATTTGCCAGTCCGGAAGGGTACTCTTCATCAACTTGTTTGATGACTTTCGGAGAGGTTCTATCTATTATAGAAAGACGGTTTACACACGAATAATGTAGGAAATGGCAGACTATGCAGTCGACTCCACGTTAGCGCTAAGAAATGTTATGTCCATAGGCAAGGGGACCAGCTACTTTAAACGGTCCAGTTTTGGCGGCAGAAAATCCTTCCTAAAGGGCACCGTGCCCGCAGCGAATTTCCTGACGGGAGCGATGATGAATCAATCACTTCCAGAGGAGGGTGCGTGCGCGCTAGATGCGTTGCAAGACTCGGACGATCGTTCAAATGATACGAGCTGGGGTAATTATGAGGGGATTGCGATTCGGGAGCAAAGCTTACAGGTAGAGACCCTCCCTATGGAGTCGGAGATAGAGACCTGTACGGTCTGTAGGTTACATTCTGCAATTCAGTTCTATGCCCTCAGTTTAACAAATCACGAGGACTGGTGACCCTGCAGGTGGGACTAGTGATTCTGCTTTCATTTGATGTCGTTTTCTTAAACGAAACATTGCTCAATCTCCAGAGTAGAAATCGGGTAGCGAAAATAGTGCTACCAGGCTACAATATGTTCTGCAAGACAAACCCACCCCTTGTAAAAGTAAGGGTGGGTCCGTGCTGTAAGAGACGTTGCATTAATTTCTTAGAACGGTACAGTAGCGAAAGAAAATAGTTTATGTTTAAAGATTAAGCGAAAACTTCAATTATCATTTTCCACACGACATTTAAACACATAGGAAATTTCCATGTGAAATTGAATTCCACGTAGGAAATGTCTTTTTTTTTCGGGTATAGACTAACCATAAAAGAATTTGCTTTCGCGACTGTACATGCTGTAGTTTCTTTTAAAATTATCAATGCATAAATAAATTTGAAGCTGTCAGTTCTGTGTTACAATAGCCACACACTTGCGGAACACGATGCCCAGCTCAACGAGAAGCTGACACGATGCCCAGCTCAACGAGAAGCTGACACGATGCCCAGCTCAACGAGAAGCTGACACAATGCCCAGCTCAACGAGAAGCTGACACGATGCCCAGCTCAACGAGAAGCTGACACGATGCCCAGCTCAACGAGAAGCTGACATGATGCCCAGCTCAACGAGAAGCTGACACGATGCCCAGTTCAACGAGAAGCTGACACGATGCCCAGCTCAACGAGAAGCTGACACGATGCCCAGCTCAACGAGAAGCTGATACGATGCCCAGTTCAACGAAAAGCTGACACGATGCCCAGCTCAACGAGAAGCTGGAAGAAACAGTGTCGAACAATCACGAGACTATCATTTTCGGAAATTTGTAATCGCCTTTGTATTGAATGGTCGGGACTAACTTCACAGGCCCCAGGCAATTGTCGACAGTGGCATGGTCAATTATGCTCGTTAATCATGCCAACTTGACGTGATCATGCCAACTGACGGGCGCTTGGTGAAAACAAACTTGGAGGTGTTGACCACAACAAGGAAGAATTCAATATAAAATTGTCTCGTCCAGCCCTGCTTGATGTTGTTCGGCACTTCAACTTTTGGTGAGCAGACTTTCAAGAGTTACGAGACCTACTCAGCACGCCCACTATGATCAAACGACTCCGAGAGAGTAAGGTGGAAGCTTGCTGCCGTATCCTCAAGGAGAGAGTTTGCGAGGCCTGTGATTGTTTGCATACCCATTAGGACAAATTGATCCTAACCAAAGGATCCGGCGTCTTTGGCGGAATGTTGAAATCGCAAGGGCCTTAAACCGTCGCTACAAACTTAATACGCAATGATTGAAGGCTAATACGGACGAGGCGAGAGAATTCCATTGCCGGACGTGTAGGACGACCACTAGGCTAGTTTGATCTTCTGAACGGACGAAAGTTATAGAACATTGTGGACAGCGTCAATGAGAACACAAAGGATTTTTTTATCGCTTCGTCAATGAGCGTAGAATAGGTAGGGATTCAGTTCGCCCCCTAGTAGATGCTGATGATGTTCTCAGGACATCACATGAGGATAGGGCCAGTACCCTGATTAGATATTTTTGCTAAGTTTTTACACCTGTGAACAAGACACTGGTTATGTTGGGCAAGTTCCCTCAACCCCACTGTGTTCATGCGAGAGGACGTTGTTGAGCAACTCGAAGGACAACATCTACGAGTCCAATGGGCCCGATGGACTGGGCCCAAGAGGTCTCCAGGAAACTAGAGAACAATTGTAGGATTCCCTGGCCTACATTCAATATTCGGAATATAAGAAGGGCTGTAAAAAAATACAGTAAAAAAGTTGTTAGCAAATTCAATGCAGGAATTTGTTATAAATAAGAATTACAATGGCGGTTCTGCAGAATTGTATTTATTTCATTAACTTGTTAGGATGGATTTTGTTGCAAGAACTTTTTGACCATTGCTGAAGCGTCTTTTTTATGAAAACTTTACCATGAGAAATGATAAGCATTCAGGGAAATTTAATATGACGCATTCAAAATACAACGATTTATTCTGTACGACACGATCTACTTCGTTAGTATTGATCGCTCTGGTATGGTGCAGATGATATCCCCAGTTAACGTGCACCACATTTTCCCACACGCGATAATTATTATTTTTCTTTACCCGCTTGTCATTCCAAGGCCATCCATCTTTCCTTCCGAGGACAATAATTAATTGTCTTTGCGAGGGAAACAATCCCACTGAGTTTACGAAGCAAATCGCAACCAATCGAAAATGGACCCGACCTCAGCCATTGATCTTACGTATAGATGTTATCAGAAGGAATTCATCGACGTGCCGGTACAACGCCGGGTGGATTAGGATGTTTCCAGCGTTGGACTGGTCATAGGCCATATTGACTGCGGAACGGAGAATAATGTCCATAAGGTTTATACCGACGTGTTGCACATGTCCTGGGCTTGTTTTGAACACACTGTACTGTTATTCGCCCGTCCCATCGTTATAGCTCACGATGTTATGTTTTTTATTCATGTTCGGTTTCCGTTGTGATGTTGTGCTGCATCTCTAAAATCTCCCCGTTGTGATGTTGCGCTGCATCTTTGTTTTCTCCTCGTTGTAATGTTGCGCTGTATCTTTGTTTTTTTCCCCGTTGCGATGTTGTGTTGCATCTTTGTTTTTTCCTAGTTGTGATGTTGTGCTGTATCTTTGTTTTCTCCCCGTTGCGATGTTGTGTTGCATCTTTGTTTTCTCCCCGCGGTGATGTTGCTCTATATCTTTGTTTTCTCCCCGTTGTGATGTTGCGCTGTATCTCTATTTTCTCCTTGTTGTGATGGTGTGTTGGATTGTGGTTCTTTTTACTTTATGAAGTGTTGAGGTTTAGTTATCTTTCCATTGTGATTTGTTGGGTTGTAGTTTCCTCTTCGTTGTGATGTGTTGGTTTGTTGTTATCTCTCGGGTGTAATGTGGTGTTGAATAAGTGTCTTCTCATCGTTTAAATGTTGCATTGAAGTGTTGTTCTCTTTCCTTTGTAATGTTGAGTTGAATTGTAGTTTCCTCTCCGTTGTGATGTTGTGATGGATTTCTGTTTTTTCTTGGTGTTGTTGTTCTGTTGGATTGTTGATCGCGTTCAACTCCCGCCCACACAGAGATGATGTCGCTACACAATCCGTCCGTGAGGTATTGGGTTCCTATACGTGGCCTTCAATTACATGTTGCTTTACATTATTATTATCCTTCTGGTATTACAATGGAAACAAGTCTTGCTGTGATGTTGGTGAACACGTACATAGAGAGCGTATTTGAATCCTCATGGTCATAAAAGTTGTAAATATTCAAGAAAATTTATGAATCTAAATTAATGGAAGTAAAAAAAGTGCATAGTAAATTCATTTCTCTTCTCTAGACTCGAAGCATTTAACATCGCTTAGCACTTAGAACAATCATTGGCGATACCGCTACAACGCTGTCGATATCGCTACATCGTTGTCGATACGCTACAACGCTGGCGATACCGCCACAGCGCTGTCGATGCCGCTACATCGCTGTCGATACCGATACAGCGTCGTCGATACCGCTACAGCGCTGTCGATTCCGCAACAGCGCTGTCGATACCGTTACACCGCTGTCGATGCCGCTACATTGCTCTCGATACCGCTACAGAGCTGTCGTCACCGCTACACCGCTGTCGTCGTCGCTACACCGATGTCGTCACCGCTACACTGCTGTCGTCACCGCTACACCGCTGTCGTCGTCGCTACACCGCTGTCGTCGTCGCTACACCGCTGTCGATGCCGCTACATTGCTGTCGATACCGCTACAGAGCTGTCGTCACCGCTACACCGCTGTCGTTGTCACTACACCGATGTCGTCACCGCTACACCGCTGTCGTCGTCGCTACACCGCTGTCGTCACTGCTGCACCGCTGTCTTCACCGCTACACCGCTATCGACACAGCTACAGTGTTGTCGATAACAAAAAAGTGCTACAGATGCCTCAATAACCTGTTACCTGCTAATGTTAAGTGAAACAAATTTATGTAGAGTCAATACTTCATCATGTGACAAACGGATTTATCCCGCTATCAATTGTAAAAATATCAGGATCACATCTGATTGAGATAAGGTATTAAAGATTCCCACATAGGTTATAACGCCTTGAAGTGAATCAAACTTACTTTGAGGAAGAAAACGGGTTGTCAATTAATGACGGTGATTTTACGCGACTTCAATTCTGTTCTCGTCGTATTTTCTTTGCTATTGGGTAACGAGGTTACATGTTTCTGATCTTCTCACGAGAAACCCACTCTTATTGTGTCTTTGTGCTCTATGCGACACATGCAGTAGTGTCCTTTGTGCTGTGTAATGGCCACCTTTCATGCTTGGTGCCTCAACCCACCCTTATTTCCCGCACCGCACACGATCCCGGAGATACATTGTTGGCCCAGCGTACGAGCGTGTCTCCGTCGGCATTCATGTAGGACTGGACAGCGCGAGATTGAGGTGAATAATGTGTGTAAGAGTCTGAGAGGGATGAGGGACGGACGATGCAGGGATGAGGGAGGGATGAGGGACGGATGATGCAGGGATGAGGGAGGGATGAGGGAGCGATGAGGGCTTCTTTCCTTTAGCTACAACCAAAGGAAAGATTGACAAGATAAACAGTTTCACCTCCCAAGCTGTGAACCAAACTGAAGCCTACCAAACGACGGAATTCTGAAGTGTACATATTAAATAAATATACTATAATATATGTATATATATATACATAGATATATATATA
>SDVV010002424.1:0-23088 GCA_016164225.1 Gammarus roeselii | reverse complement strand
TATAAATTCAAAATAAACACTAGGTTTGTCTTCTGGAAATTTGTGGGAGAGAGAATGTACCTCCTCCTGGACTGCTGTTTGAGTAAGTGGTTGAGGACAGCAACATTTGCTACGAGATATGCATAAACACGAGTCACTATAAACAGGAGTCACTATATTTTTGGAATTGTATGATGCTCTGTTCCGAACAATTCATTCGGCATGCCCCTTCACGATTATGCGTTTCGTGGCATTTCCGAGTATTTTTCCTCTGTTCATTCTTCATTGCATTATAATAAATGCAATGAAGCAGAGCAGAGATTCATTGCTTTTCGGAATATGCAAAGCAGTATGCAATGTCATTTAATAAATCAGTTTATATTTCTGAACCATCGCATGCTACGCGAAAAATAAATCAAGACCCCCTAGACGGTTGTTGTGGGAGCACCAAACAAATTTACAGCTCCATAAACACGGACTGAACACTTCTGAGTCCTTTCCTGGAAGGACCTAATTTACTGCGGCATGCACAGATACACTCGTCTGGCATTGGGAACCGAAAGGAGAGCAGGCAACGCAGACACTCCCGTGGGGCTGGGGAACAAAAAAAAAGTTGCTAATGCTTAGCGAGAACAAATTAATTGGCAGTCATCGCTCATTACACAAATGAATGAAGCCATATCTTTTAATCACAAGACGTATAGCATCATACAATTCCAAAAATATAGTGACTCCTGTTTATAGTGACTCGTGTTTATGCATATCTCGTAGCAAATGTTGCTGTTCTCAACCACCTACTCAATACCGCAGTCCAGGAGGTGCATTCTCTCTCCCACAAATTTACGGAAGACAAACCTAGTGTTTATTTTTAATTAATATTTTTTTTGTAGCCTATTATCACTGCGGTTGTTGATATGCGATCAACATCCCGGGTTGGTTTGTCCTCTTGCATGCGGAAAATGTAAACGGTAAAATGTTGCTTTGCAACAAAATGAAACAGGAAGTGATCTCATCATATGTAGTAATAAAATCGTGATTTTGTTAAAATGTCACATGAAAGTATTTTCGAAAGATCGTTGCCGGCGGAAGTAACGCCTAATATACCGATATGTAATTGCTTTGCGACCGCGTTCTGCTTACTTCTTGGCGTATACCCCGAATGCTTCCTTCCTTTCTCGATGAATTTATGTATGCAAAACCAAATTTAATTTTACATATTCAACATCTTCCGAACTTTCAACTGCAAAGTCAAAAAATGCACAAAAACGTATTTTCATATTGCTGGAAAAGGGAGAGTCTGTAATATCGAGGCCGCTGGTATCGCGTTATTGCCCGAGGCACTGCCCTTTCTACATCATTGATCCAATAAACCTTTGAAGTTGACACAGAAAATCGTACTAAACTTCTTCTAATGAGACGACGAAACTTTCGTGGGGGATAAAAAAATGAGAATGAGCAAAATCCCGAGTGTGAAAGAATTGCAGCTACTCTAGCAATCTTGGGAACTCTTTTTTCGTAAAGAATTGTTTGCAAAACCCGAACGGGACCACATTTAAGAGATCAAACGCGGGAGGTCCACAAGGTTTCTGGTTCCCCCCGCAGCGTCATGCCAAAGATTTCGTGCTCCCATTACATGATTATATCAAGGATTTTTCAACAAAACTTATTGAAGATATTCGTAGGTGTGATTCTTGTTTGTTATGAACGAACAGTGGTGTGAAGCAGTTAACCGGCAGTCGATCGTGTATATTTATTTATCATGGTATATGATATCCTATTCTAAGGATGTTTGAATAAAGTCAAGGTATATTGTTACTTGATTATTGTCACTACTTTTTGAAAGCAAGAGTACGACAATCTTGCCCACTTCAACCATCTATTCTGATGCAATTATAATCATGCATTAATAGTCGACACCTGAATGTTTTGCCCCTATTTACACCTGGCTATGGCTAACTTGTTAAATCAGGATGAATTATTGGAGTAATTCGACAACACTTCCTCCCGACTGTTTTTCGATGCATGAAGTCCTGTCGGGAGAACTGCTAAAATTCCCAAACATGGCTCTTCAGACAGCTTTTTTCTTCCTTGTTACAAGTCGTGTCCATGTAATCATTTACATCAAAAATTGAGTGCAATATTCAGCATGAGCTCCGATCTTGTCAGGACAATATTTTTATTCCGAACAACTGAGGCTGCAGAAATGATTCAGCTAGCCGATGTTTTACGCTTTAAACTTCCCATACCGATTTTACCAAGAATTCGCTTTCATTTTCGATTTAAATATTGGATTCCCGATTCCAAGACACTATTATATTTCGATTGGATTACAACATTTACGACTAAAGACATCGCGTACGGGTGTCCGTGTGTTTTCTGCCATCTATCTGTCGTATGTCACTCTATTAACTATTAGACAGGTCAAGTAAGTACGGTTGCCTCTGCCCCGGGAGAAAAAGTTTGGTCGCACATTATTACTTTTTTGTATCACGAATACAAAGCAGCCGACAGGTGGAGCACATCTCTTGGATCAGGAACAATAGACGTATCATGAATGAGGAAAAGCATGAAGTAGTTCAGCTTCTTCACTATTTCAACAGGATAATAGTTGAAGCAAACTTCACAATATTGAATTAAAAAAAAGGTCGTTGACAGTGGACTGGAGGTAAGGACGGGTACTGACTGATAAGTGCGTGAGGCAGTTAATAATGATTATGTTTAGTACCTTTTTTATCAGATATTTTGTGAAGTTTTCGACTACTAGCAGCGAGGCGTTGGGTGCCAGCACCTGTGTGTATTACTTTGAAGCCAAGTAGTTGATCCGGATTACTTCGTAATTCTACCGTTAATTAACTATTCAATAGTACTAGGGCCACCGAATGTATCATGGTCAGAACGGAGCGCCCGGGACCGTAGAAGAGAAATAGGGAGATCTTCGCTCAAAATAGCTTATATGAATAAAAATTAAAATAGTGTGTAATGTCGAGGGAAGTAATTGATTAAAGTAGCGATATAAAGATGTGCTAATTTTTTGTCAGATTAAAAAAAATAGATAACAATGTATGAATGAACCACAAATAGTGTTTTTTGTTCATTCATTTTTTGTATCATCTCAACGTGCTGCAATGATTTAATGACTTTCCCTGCTAGAGAGTATCCGCTTTCTTGCAAGTCCTCATACAACAGCTGATCGAATGCGCTGACGGCTCTGTTAGTTCTACGATCATTCAAAGTACGGATACTTGATGATTGTTATAAGTAATTTGATTTTGCTAGTCACAAGTTATCTTCATGTGGGATAATTATTGATCATGAATAAAATGAAATGACATGGGAATTTTTCGATTCAATTATAATGAACGGTAGGTTTATCGTTTGAACTGATACAGTTTTCTGAGCGTGGTGCTGCCAACAAATACGAGAAGTTGTAATGTTTTTCGACAGTCTTCCCTCCCAAAAAAACGTGAAGATTGGTGTCCATAAAACAAATAAAAATCACAATAATGAAAAGTTATTCGCGTATTGACAGAAATTTAGAAAGGCTAAAATGCTCTATAGTTCCAGCACTTATTTCAATTCCTTTTGAGATTCTTTACCTTGATGTTAATTTCTTCCGGATCTAGTTTCTCCTTGCTTTGAATTGGTCCTCCAGCGTCAGGTGCCCTGAATAAAAAACACACATGACACCATCATTATAATATATGTGTCCTCAACCGCGTCAGGTGCTTTGAAAAGAAATACACAGGACACCATCATTGGAATTTTTGTGTCCTGAAAGCGTCATTTGCTCTGAATATAAAACACATCACACCATCATTGGAATATTTGTGTCTTCAACAGCGTCAGGTGCTTTGATTAAAAACACACAGGACACCATCATTGGAATATTAGTGTCCTCAACAGCGTCAGGTGCTTTGAATAGGAACACACAGGACACCATCGTTGTAATATTTGTGTTCTCAACAGCGTCAGGTGCTTTGAATAGGAACACACAGGACAACATCGGTGGAATATTTGTGTCCTCAACAGCGTCAGGTGCTTTGAATAGAAAACACACAGGGCACCATCATTGAAATATTGGTGTACTCAACAGCGTCAGGTGTTTTGAATGGAAAACACACAGGACACCCTCATCGGATTATTTGTGTCCCCAACAGCGTCAGGTGCTTTGAATAGAAAACATACAGGACACCATTATTGGAATATTTGTGTCCTCAACAGTGTCAGGGGCATTGAATAGAAAACACACATGACACGATCATAGGAATATTATTTCGTGTTCTCAACTGCGTCAGGTGCTCTGGATTGAAAACAGAGTACACCATCATTAGGCTATTTGTGTCCTCAACAGCGTCAGGTGCTTTGGATAGAAACACTCAGGACACCATCATTGGAATATTTGTGTCCACAACAGCGTCAGCTATTCTGAATAGAAAACACACAGGACACCATCATTGGAATATTTGTTTCCTCCACAGCGTCAAGGGATTTGAATAGAAAACACACTAGACACCATCATTGGGATATATCTGTCCTCAACAGCTTCAGGTGCTTTAAAATAGAAAACACACAGGACACCATCATTGGAATATTTGTGTCCTCAACAGCGTCAAGTGCTTTGAATAGAAAACACACAGACACCAGCATTGAAATATTTGTGTCCTCAACAGCGTCAGGTGCTTTGAATAGAAAACACACAAGACATCATCATTGGAATATTTGCGTCCTCAACAGCGTCAGGTGTTTTGAACAGAAAACATACAGGACACCATCATTGGAATATTTGTGTCGGTCAAGAAGGGAGCGAACTCAGACTTGGACGATTGCGTGCGAAGGGTCCTGGTCTTGATCGAACATATGAAAATAACATGTCAAGTTTTGATGGTTGTTACTAGTTATTGTGGCGACTGGTATTGTCAGTTAAAGAAAGATTACTCATCATCTGAGTTTTTTATTTTTATTCATGAACTCAGTGTGTTGCTGATCGACAGTAGCAAATTGGTTTGCTAACAATGTATCGATGTACTATCCGACTTATTCAATTAAAAATCTAACCAAATGAGTACTGGATCTAATTTTGACCCATTATTAGGTATATTGAAACCAAATTTCATCCGAATAATTTAATTTCACTGTTTGTAGTTGCATCAACAATTACAACATACCAAAAAATAAACTATCACTCGGCATTTTACCATTTCGTGCAAAATTTTTGCTATACA
Source organism: Gammarus roeselii (assembly GCA_016164225.1). Lineage (NCBI taxonomy): Eukaryota > Metazoa > Arthropoda > Malacostraca > Amphipoda > Gammaridae > Gammarus > Gammarus roeselii. Next base: position 17,887 of record SDVV010002424.1, on the reverse strand, counting down.
CGTTGATGATTCCACGCCTCAGTACAGAGGCAGGAGCTCCAACAGTCCCTATGATCCATGCAATAATGCTACTGATCCTCTCACTAGTGCTACTTTCACCAAGTATAGGCCTCGGTGGCATAGGACTTTTAATACTGTACAGTAATGGGAAATTCAACTCACAGAGGAGTAATGTTTTAGCTGATTTATGTGCACATTTGAAATGGTTGAAGTATGATTGATTTTTCCCTCATTTGATTACTGATTTCTGTTTGAAACATCAGTTCTTGAGATTTATTCCCAATATATTTTGTGGCTTAATTATATGGATTCTTGAGCACTTCAACAAAGGCTAACATTGCTTCAAGTCACCACGAACGCTCAAACGGAGCTGCAAATCTGAACGGTTCGTTCTAAGAGGTGTTTGTTTACGTAACAATAGATGGACGTCGTTACACGTTAACGAAGGAATGAGTTGAAGGTAATTTTACAATGCCTCCTATCGTCCGTTATTACTCGAATCAGAATTTTTGATTTTAGCATACTTTTCGATATGCTTGAATCTGAAGGTGACAAATCTTTTGCTAGTGGTACGAATAATCCATGTACAGTTTGAGGAAGCCTAACCTGAATAACGAATAACATTGTTGTTATTTCAGCCTATACTAGACAGTTAGTCATTTAACTCAACAAACACAAAATCCAAGGTAACACTGAAATGTATTGTATCTATTCTTTCGTCGGGGATAGATTTAATAGATGTTTTATTTTATTTATAGTCACATGTTACATAGGAGAAATTTCACCTCCCCCTTCCATCCTATCTAACACATCCCGATCCCCTCTCAACAACAATAGGATGGGCATTATAAGTCACTGCAATGAGGCTTTGCTGAGCAACCTGCAGTCAGGGATACTGCGTCAGAGACTAATTACCACAGGACAACCTGGCATTGTAGATGAGGGTTGAGGGAGGTACAGGAGGGGAGGGGGGGAGGGAAGCAAGTAGTTGTTATTTGGACGGAGATATTGGAGGAGTAACTATTCGGTCGTCTTATTAGGCCAATTCTATTAGGTGGTACATTTTTCAGATTTATTATGAATCATATACAACACTTATATTTTGTATCAGCAGAGAGAATGTTGTTGAAGTACTTCAATGTTTTCTGGGTAATTGTTTGAAGTGAATACAAATTAATAAAATATCTACTTGATATTGATTTCCAGTTTTCTTGATGATAAGAAATCAATATCAAAGTTCTTGGATGGTTTTATCTGAAGTTACAACTTTTGTATAAACCTATGAACAATGAAAGAACAGCAAAATAAAAGAAGATTTTATTCCAAATTACTTATACAAAGTGTCATGCAGTCAACACGCAGATACATCTACTTCTCTAATACGCACCTTTTCTTCCCTAAAACCTACTTCAACTTGTCCTGCAGTCGACGTACAGGTACCATTACTTTCCTAATACCTATTTCTACTTCCCTAATTATTTATAAGAAGTGGCATGCAGTCGACGTGCAGATACATCTACTTCCCTTATACCTACCTCTACTTCTCGAATACCTACTTCTACTCCCCTAATTACATATAAGAAGTGGCATGTAGTGGAAGATTAGATTCATCTACTTCTCAAATGCCTACCTCTACTACCCTAATTACTTATAAGAAGTGTCATGCAGTCGATGTGCAGATAGATCTACTTCCCTAATATCTACCTCTACTTCCCGAATACCTACTTTTACTCCCCTAATTACTTTTAAAAAGTGGCATGCAGTGAACGATTAGATTCATCTACTTCCCGAATCCTAATTCTACTCCCCTAATTACTTCTAAGAAGTGTCATGCAGTGGACCAGTATATCATCTACTTCCCTAATATTATCTCTACCTAATTTACTCAGAGCGTCTTCAAACAGACGACACGCGAAAAAGTATATTACAAAGGAAAAAATCTTCAACATAAATGTTTGAAATTAATGCACTCTTATTGGCTGGATTTCGTTCTCATAAGCGACTTTCTTTCCCTTCTTGAATATCCCCAGAGTTCTGAGAGCAGGACCCTAGACTTTCATATAGTGCCTACTAGACCTGCTCCCAGTTACTTCTCGTAATGCCACACCATTTTACTGCCGTGTAATAAAGAATACGACATAGAAGATCAAGGCTGAAGTTCATGTTCCAGTAGAGTACTGAATGTGCAAATAAATATCAGAAGACTTTTTTTCAGTGAGCATTAGACTTCTACTGACGTTCTTGCCACGTATTTAACACAGATTATATAAGCGAAATTGCTGCGAACGTCAAAACCAATCCAGAACCATTTATTAGCTACATCTGAAATAAACAGGAACTCACGATCTGTAATAGGACCTCTTCAGAACGACCGCGGAAAGCTACAAACAGACGACAATCAAATGAGTGTCCTACTTAGACGATATTTTTGCTCGCATCAACAATAGTGAATCTGGATATTTTCAATACTCGGGTTATCTTAGAAAAAAGGCAAATTGAAACTCTCGTGGTAAGTAAATATATGCTCAATTGTAGGTCACAAAAGTTTCAAAGGTCTGACTAAGTTCATCCCAGAATACTGAAGGAGACTATTAACGAAAGTTAGAGTAACCCAGTACAGGCCACATCAAAAAATTTGTTACATTTAAACGATTGCATCCAAATACACCGTAGACAGAGCAATATGATCAATCCAGAAGGTGGTTAGAGAGCCGTGATTTACATGAGTGTATGTATCAGGCGGCAGTAGCCTAGTGTCCCGAAACGACACATTATATTCAACAAAAGGCTCACCAATTTCAATAAACCTAGCCGTGTGTGGTGTAACATTATGTTCTCCCAGAACAAACATTTTCTGATCTCCCCAATTTTTCAATATACTACCAAGTACACCCATTATACGTAAGTACTCTTCGCTGTTACCGTTATGATCTTGACTGTGTAACGCGAAGTACACATTTGAGATCAGAACAGAGGTCCAACCAAATGTAACGGCGAGGCCCAGGATTCTTTCGCACTCTTACTGTCTAGTCTTGTTAATTGCCCCACAGATCGTTGCCAAATGGATGTTAGTTCCCCGAATGGCCCACCAACCCTCATTTCACTAGACACTTCAGTCGAAGAATGTGGAATGAGCAAATATCTTCTCCTAAAGTGGGAGGTGATTTAATGTGCCATGGATACCACCACGTCTCATGCAGGGCTACCAAATCTGCTTATTCTGCATACATCAGCCACGTAACCTTCCAAATTCCCGGCGAATCCGAAAAATTGAGAGAGACGATACGTATTGTTCTCATATTAGTAATGTGTTGTGTCATCCTCATGGGGCATCAAACTGTTGCAAGGCATTTCATTTCTCTTCACGTCCTTTTCTCGCGATAGCCTTAATACCTTCAGCGACGCTCAGACGTCCTCTTCATTACGATACTTAGAAACAGACTGTGCAGTATCTAAATACAATTATTTGGATGTTTAAAGGGAAGAATGAGTCGTATCAAATTTCAGACAGGTATAATATTTTTGCTCGTATATCTGCTGACTAATTCCAGTTGTCATAGCCTGGGATCGAACTCAGGTCCCCAGAGTGAAAAACTAAGACTTATGGCACTGAGCCCTACCCATCTCAGTATTTTTTTTCGGTATTGAACTATATTCCAACGGTCCTCATCATTCGTACAAACGACATCACAGGAAGTGTAGAACATTAGAACATCCCTAATACGGGCTTTGTGGTGAGTTTGAGTGGAGTTGAGCAACAGGTAGTCGATTCTACAGATGATAACATTTGTGCCGTTTCATTAAGTTGGACGTACAGTGGACGATTGCTGGTAAACTGGAAATTGTTGAAGCGCTTCATTTCTTACCGGGAACGTTCTCTTACTGCAATATCGGTAAAAATTACTAAAATGTCTTAAATTGAGTCATTGATAAATGTAAAAAACAATTCTTCACATCAAACCATACATAGAACCGTGGTCAAAATATATGCGATTGCCAACTGTTGCAAGGTTTATGTTAATGCAAGTATAGAAAAAAACATAATATCATGCATATAAAACCACAGCCCATTCTTCCAAAATACTGTCACATATAATGCAATACAATGTTTTTCATCGTCGTATCAAGCATCGTTATTTAATTTAATAGGTTACAAGATATCTTTCATCAAATAATATAAAAGCTCATATTGTTTCATTTTATATTTATTTGAATTCAATAAAATCAAGTTCTTACAGAAAATGAGTTACCTAAAGCCGTCACGCTATTCGGATTTGCGAATCAATTTACAGATTTTTATCCAAATTTACCAATAAACAATGTTAAGCTACATTCAGTCACACTCGAAACTGTTGATACTAACCTATAACTCCCTGTTCTTCGACGCAATCCGCGAATGCCGGTGTACCCTTTAGTGTACCCTTTAGTGTACCCTTCCTCAGTTATACAACAGCAGGGCTTCCTTACATTCGTTCACCAATTTCTAAAATATCTAGCCCGTCCGCGGTGCAACATTTACTATTCGTCGTAAAAGTTAACGTCGACAGTGAAGCTCTTTCGGAAGCTGGATTCTGAATAACATCTAATATTTGTTGAGTTGCTCGGAAAGCCAACAGCTTCTGGCTAAATTGCGGACCTGAGATCTAGTTTGATTCCGTAAATTCATCAGGATTAATTTAGGCTGAGAGATACAGTCGATAAGTACCTACTACTTTGATCTGCAGTACAGCGGCTTTGTGTTACCATTGTACGTAAAGAAAGATGTGTCATTTGTAACTTGTCTGTTGATAACACGAGTCGAGTAAGTTGATGGGGCTTTTTAGTGATGATTAGTGCAAGTTCCGGTCCCTTCGCTGACGGAAAGAATGCAAAATCATAATCTGAAAAAAAATCATCAGTGCGTATCTTTGTTTCTATTCGTTGCCTCCGATTTCGAGTCATTGCTTCCCGTCTCCATTTAAAGAAACTGCATGAGGCGAATATATTGAAATAAGGCCTATCCTACTTCATTGATTATTGTACACCGTTATGCTGCTTTTGTGATAAGGCTATTGTGTGCACTTCCGGACACTAATTTTCGGAGTACAATGAAATACAATGGAACCTATTGCTTCGTGTTCATGGTACAACAAATGTTTTAGTTTACCATGATTTTTTGACATTTGTGACTCGGTTCTCATATTTAGTATTAACGGACAGCAGAACAGCGTAATTTTATGATATATAGATATCAATAGGACGGAAAATATTTCATCCAACTACGAGGTACCGAACTTTCTGAAATATACATACAGGGCTTATGCACTGCTTATATATATTTAATCATTCGTTATTTTCGCTGGTTGTTTTTTTGCTTTACGAAAATGATTAAGTTGTTTGGCCCTCCAATGAGAAGGCGGAAGATATTATCACGAAAGATGTAATCACGGTTTGCTAGAAACGATTCATGGCGGGGTTCAGAAACTATAAAATCAGTGCTTAGAGTGGAAACCTGACAACGTAGTAATTTGTTTGATCCGCGACAGACTGTAGGACTTATAATCGGGTTTCAACCATTACTCGCGAGACAGTGCAAAGCCAGCAGCAGAAAACAAACGCACGGGCTTTCAGATAGTATTTTTTATACATTATAAACTCAATGAAGGATATTTTTATTCTAGTCCCTATCTCATTACTGCTAGAGCGGGAAAGACAGAAAGAAAGGCAGGTGGACAAACAGGGAAACACGCGTCTTCTTATAATGTGAATTGCACATTTGCAGAACATGCGAACTTTCATTGAACTGACAGCTTGTGCGACCACCAATTGGAGGTCGCATCACATTGGACGCCTGCTAGGAGCTGCCGGTTGTTGATTCGAGGAGACCTGACTCACATGCGAATCACCCTACATGGCAAATCTACTAGCTGTAGAGCAGAGTTGCCATGTAGGGGGAATTCATCGCCCTCCACTCATCTCTCATTCACACATCACATGACCGGGACGAGCGTTTTCACAACTCAATGCGCTATGTACAGACAGCTCATAGAATAATACACCGGTTTCAGGGTCATAAGCCGGACAGTGACCAATTCCCTGGTGTGAAAGATACACGATCAGGTGCAAGCATTTGACTTTCAGGATCGTTGACAAGCCGTCAGAAGCCAATGGATATGCGTGAGCTCATTTACCAGCTTCCTATACAGACCGTGACGCAGATGTAGTAGAAAACTGGCTAGAAGTAACTGGAAAGATGGCTCATATAGAACGAACCTATACAATAGCCGCTACAACATGTGCGACTAAGGAACGTTCGGCGAAAATTCTCCAATGAGTCTGATAAAGAATAGCATTACCAACTCTCTCACTAAGCCGATCACATCCCTCGGCGTTATCCTACCCTCACCGATCATCGCCCCCTTCCACCATGAAGAGACGATGTAGGTGGGAAAATCGCCCCAATTAATTAAAACTTCCCTCGTTGTTGACGGGAACCCTTGCGCCTCATCAGAGGGATTATATGGACAGAAAAATATTATCTTCTTTCATTAGGCTGTAGAGTACGTCAAGGGCCTAGTACAGACGAGACGGAGATGTTGTTGACAGGGACGGTCTGCGGTGACAGACGAGTAGCTCTTGGTGACGGTAGATGATCGCTTTTGAAAATACATTTATCGTTCTCCTCTATACTATTCATGGTACATTATTCTTTAAAATCATGATACATGGGGTATCCCATTATAACACTGCATCTTCTCCAGAAATCTAATTCTGCAAATAATCTTGAAAAAATACTTATGTGAATGCTCATTCAAGTATACCTTCCAATAACACTTTTCAAACTTAGCTAGAGTGACAATTCCAACAAACTAATTATATTAATATTAGATCCACGTATGAATTCTTTCGATTTGATGGTTCAAAACTTTTGTTTCAACAAAAATGTTTCTTGATTTACATTCAACGTTTGAAAAATACGTTCATTGGGGTATTATTCTGTCCTACGGGATCCAGACACGAATCAAAATAAAGTATTTTGATTTTTCTCAAGTCAGTTAATTTACTTTGCGATTCTGTTTATAACGATGTTTTTAAATAGCAATTCTGGATTACCTGCGCCTACCACGTTAATGTGCACGCACTGAGCGCTTTGACCGACGAGGCCTCGTTTGAAGGGTAAACACCAACCGTTAGCAAAGGGAAAACCGCAACCTTCACGAGCAAAATCAGCCTCGGTACCAAACGGCTCCTGACGAGAAAAGCAGATGAGTAATCTTAAGTTTATCTTCTGGCCAAACGAGAGCTTTGCTCAAGTGTAGAAGGAAACAAATTGATCGTGATCAGCATAAACGGATAGTGATTAAAGGCTTCATGGGTCTGTTTCTATGTGAACACAAAAAGATGACGTCAAACCGAATCCCACTGGAGGCAGGGGCCTCCCCAGCAGTACCTCATTCTCCTCTAATGCACTCACACACCTTAAAAACTTAGATTATAAGTGCTAGAGGACCAGGCCTTGAGCCCATACCACATTTGTGATCAGGAATGAGGATAAAGAGCACAATCAGAAGCTTAGCCTGAGTATTTACTGGATTATCCTTGCTGCGTCATAGTACCGGGATCTCCCCAACCCGCGTCTTTCTCAACGAGACTGCCCCTCTTTCCTGCTACCTGTTTCACGTCATTCATCGACCTAATGTTCGATCTTCCTCAAGGCCAATGCCGACTGGCCTCTGATTTCATCTTTTTTTTTTAATATTCTCACCATGTGCCCTGACTACTTTAGATCATGTGTATCAACACAGTCCTCCAACTCCCTCACCATCCCGTTTTAATTAGATTTTCGTCATATATTTGCTCGTATCCTTCTGCGTTCTCTTGTTCACTCCTCTCAAAAATGTTCTCAGAAAAATATGAAGCCTTCTTCTTTCTTCTAGTTTCATCCTACACGTTTTAACCTTGTAGATCACAGCTCATGTAACCCTATCTTTGCCTTCCAACTCATTGCCTTGCAGCTCGTTAGACTCAGCAATGCACCCATCACATTACACCCTTCCTTCACTCTACATGTCACCTCAGAATCCACTTGGTATTTTTTCTCATTCTATGAGTCCTGTTACATTAGTTACAAAACTTCTTCCAACAGGTCCGCAATTATCAGACACTGATTGCATCGCCATTTCTCGAACATATCATCACTTAACAATTACCATGATCAATTCGTAACTTCTACCACGCACACACCCCACCAATTTTTGACACTAGCTTACATAATTTCTATTCAGAATCGGCCAACAGTGCCGTATCTTCCGCATACAGCAACTGATTTAATTGTCAACTCCGTCATCCGCTCATAATAGCTCCAGCCCTCGACCCAATACACCCGCGTTCCCCTCCCTCATCAGTCCGCCCATGTTAAGTTTGAATATCCAGAGATACATAGCCCAACCAAGCCTTTGTTCTACTTCCAATTAGAACAAAGCACTCACATCGCTATTTACGCTGCCACATTATCTTCAGCCAACGTAGAAACTCTGGACCGCTCTTTACTTTAGTCTCTACTTCTATCTAACGCAACACCCTACACAACGTCTCTGTGTCGACCCTACCCAGTCCTCATTCGTCGTCGTCTTATCGCCGTATTTATGCGGGGAGCCTTGATTCCGTGCTGATTGCCATCACAGACACAAACTTCTGCGGCTGACGGCCGTATTATCACCGATATTGACTGAGTATGGGTGATCGGTTCTTATTCGCCACTGAATGGAAAAACAAACAATATATGATACAGTACGGGATATCATCAATAACACGGTTATCCAGTGTAATGCACGGGCGACAAGTATAACCTGACGGATTGGATCATGCTGCCGTCACATCTATGATAGCCCGGCACACGTGGTTATGTCTGAGTGGTAGGACATAACTCACACCCATCCCGCATTCAGCAGAATTTTTCCATCGGCAGTGCCAGCAGCTTGGGTATTACCTCTGATCGCCCAGCGCTTGCCAGCAACTTAACGACTCTTGATCGAGTGGCACACCCTAGTTCACATATATGGTTTATGATTGCAGGGAGTAGAATTGTTGAGTGTGTTATCATTAGCTCTCTGTGATTCAGTGTGTGGACAAGCCCTCAACACGCGTTTGTGAGGGCGCATTCAGGGATGGTTTGCACGCTTAGTAGTGTTCTGACTGCAAAAAGGGATTAAGGATCTGAAAGATAGTTAGGTATAATGACAAGTTGATATTTTACAGATATATATAAATACACAGATCATATTTGCCATGTCTACGCCAGTGTGAGCTGTGCTGATAAAAACATTGGATATAAATAATAATAGCTTATATCTAAGGTAATGGAGTAAATATAATTCTATGTCCCACCAGGCGATGGACATTGTTGGAAGATATTCTCTATTCTTCATTTTTCAATAAGTCAGAGCAGATATAAACGTTACGTTGGATCAATGATTAAAAAAAATGCAAAATAAGTAAGGTCGGACCGGCAATTACTTAATCATATGAATTCACAGTATAAACTGCCATGTTACACGAACACTGAGGGTACGAAATGCGCAACTTGAGGTTGTATATTGTATTTTCTCTCATAGTGCATACAATATCACACATTTTGAAAGCAACATAACATTATAAATAAACACAGGAAAAAGTATTTCACTGATTCATTAAAGATGTGTCAGGGAAAAACATTGACTGAGTGTATTGATACAACAACAATAACTAATAAGAAATAGTTTACAAAGTAAATTGCACAGCGGAAGTAAATTGCAATTCAAGAATTTCGGCTTTGATAAAATCAAATAGGTACAATTTTAGTTTGCGTTTGAAGGAATCTATGCTGCCACTCGTCCATATATTTGTAATTATAAAATGAATTGAAGTTCTTTTCAAGCTGCTCAAGAACTATAACATTTTTTACAGATGTCAGGACGGCGCACTGAGTGAAGAATGCAGTCGTGATGACTGCGCACAAATTGTTATCTGTGATGTAGGAATTGAAAATGTGCTTTGATGAAAGAAACGATAATCTCAGCCCAACTACATTTGGATATGACGACTCTGAACTAACAAATTCAGTCTATTTATCATAGTCCTGGAATGCAAACACTTGCGAACAACAATTAATATCGCATTTTGTTCAACATTATTAATGCACAACTACATTAATATTTCACTCAAGTCAACATATCTGAAGCACTTCAAATATAGCGGTATCGGTCACAAAATCCTCTAAAACAATAAATAGCCCTTTAATTCATACCTGAATTGATTAGATGTTGCCAGTATAACAAGTTTACCCACTCAGCCCCTACCCAGAAGCTCAGGGCCAACGACTCTGGTGTGACGTGGCATGTCATAAGTGTAAGCCCAGCGGTCTTAGTGAACTTTTTATTTATTTTTGACTCCAGTTAGTGCACTTCGTCTGCTTGAATTATTAGTACAGGTATTAATGTTTCATCACTGATCGCCCAGCACTGACTGAGGGTGAAGGGTGATCTGTTATAACTCGTCAATGACTGCAGCGCGAATATTGACTGCTAAACGTTGCTCTGTCATCGATATTATTCAAACGAGGGTGCACGACTCAAAAATTACCGTAGTGGTAGCGCTGGAACTCCATAATTAAACAAAAATGGTGATACCAGACAGTTGCAGTGCGTCCGCATTACTATCGATTGAAGATCTATTTATCTCGCCAGCGCAGTAGCACAGTGATTAGAGTCTCACTGTCTCCGACTCGTGTCTCTATGTACCAGGGCCTGGTGGTTAGAGTCTCACTGTCTCCGACTCGTGTCTCTATGTATCAAGGACTAGTGGGTAGAGTCTCACTGTTTCCGACTCGTGTCTCTTTGTACCAGGGCCTAGTGGTTAGAGTCTCATTGTCTCCGACTCATGTCTCTATGTACCAGGGCCTAGTGGTTATAGTCTCGCTGTCTCCGACTCGTGTTTCTATGTATCAGGGCCTAGTAGGTAGAATCTCACTGTCTCCGACTCGTGTCTCTATGTACCAGGGAATAGTGGTTAGAGTCTCGCTTTCTCTGACTCGTGTCTCTATGTACTAGGGCCTAGTGGATAGAGTCTCACTGCCTCCGACTCGTGTCTCTATGTTCCAGGGCCTAGTGGTTAGAGTCTGACTGTCTCCGACTCTTGTCTATATGTAACAACGCCTAGGGATTAGAATCTCACTGTCTCTGACTCGTGTCTCTATGTACCAGGGCCTAGTGGTTAGAGTCTCGTTGTCTCCAACTCGTGTCTCTATGTACCAGGGCCTAGTTGTTAGAGTCTCACTGTCTCCGACTCCTGTCTCTATGTACCAGGGCCTTTATAGTTAGAGTCTCACTGTCTCCGACTCGTGTCTCTATGTACCAGGGCCTAATGGTTAGAGTCACACTGTCTCCGACTCCTGTCTCTATGTACCAGGGGCAAGTGGTTAGAGTCTCACTGTCTCCGACTCGTGTCTCTATATACCAGGGCTTTGTGGTTAGAGTCTCACTGTCTCCGACTCGTGTCTCTATGTACCAGAGCCTAGTGGTTAGAGTCTTACTGTCTCTGACTCGTGTCTCTATGTACCAGGGCCTAGTGGTTAGAGACTCGCTGTCTCCGACTCGTGTCTCTATATACTAGGGCCTAGGGGTTAAAGTCTCCCTGTCTCCGACTCGTGTCTCTATGTACTAGGGCCTAGTGGAAAGAGTATCACTGTCTCCGACTCGTGTCTCTATGTACCAGGGCCTAGTGGTTAGAGCCTCACTGTCTCTGACTCGTGTCTCTATGTACCAGGGCGTAGTGGTTAGAGTCTCACCGTCTCCGACTTGTGTCTCTATGTACCAGGGTCTAGTGGTTAGAGTCTCACTGACTCAGACTCGTGTCTCTATGTACCAGGGCCTAGTGGTTAGAGCCTCGCTGTCTCCGACTCGTGCCTCTATGTACCAGGGCCCAGTGGTTAGAGTTTCGCTGTCTCCGACTCGTGTCTCTATATACCAGGGCCTAGTGGTTAAAGTCTCACTGTCTCCGACTCGTGTCTCTATGAACCAGGGCCTAGTTGTTAGAGTCTCACTGTCTCCGACTCCTGTCTCTATGTGCCAGTGCCTAGTAGTTAGAGTCTCACTGTCTCCATCTCCTGTCTCTATGTACTAGGGCCTAGTGGTTAGAGTCTCACTGTGTCTGATTTGTGTCTCTATGTACCAGGACCTAGTGGTTAGAGTCTCGCTGTCTCTCACTCGTGTCTCTATGTACCAGGGCCTAGTGGTTAGAGTCTCACCGTCTCCGACTTGTGTCTCTATGTACCAGGGTCTAGTGGTTGGAGTCTCACTGTCTTCGCCTCGAGTCTCTATGTACCAGGGCCTAGTGGTTAGAGTCTCACTGTCTCCGACTCGTGTCTCTATGTACCAGGGCCTAGTGGTTAGAGTCTCGCTGTCTCCGACTCGTGTCTCTATGTACCAGGGCCTAGTGGTTAGAGTGTCACTGTCTCCGACTCCTGTCTCTATGTACCAGGGCCTAGTTGTTAGAGTCTCACTGTCTCCGACTCGTGTCTCTATGTACAAGGGCCTAGTGGTTAGAGTCTCGCTGTCTCCAACTCGTGTCTCTATGTACCAGGGCCAAGTGGTTAGAGTCTCACTGTCTCCGACTCCTGTCTCTATGTACCAGAGCCTAGTGGTTAGAGCCTCACTGTTTCCGACTCGTGTCTCTATGTACCAGGGTTCTATTCACATTTGGAGCGATACTGCGTTTCACTTAGCAAGTGAATTTAGTGGCTGCCAATTAACCTGTTTAGATCTTTTCCTACAGATAACCTCGCCGCTCTTCAGCTACACCAGCATCCACTGTTGCCGACACACTATAATGATATCCCATGTAACTGTGTATAGATCAAGTAACAATAATTGTAATACAATGCGTAAATCAAACTCCAAAAATTGTTGAAAAACATTGATATGTTAATTATATTGAATCTGAAATTGGAACTTTTTATTGTGTTTACCATCATCATAAATTTCAAATTTGATTCATATATCCGGTTAAAATAAAGGCCTCTTCACTTAGTATCAATTGAATTAAAGTATGAAACTGCTCGCTTCATCGCAGCACCAGATATAACTGGTGCTAGCTACGAGTCATCACCGATATCTCTAAGAATTCTGCTTGAACAACCTCTGGGTGATCGTGGATAATTCAGTACATACAAAGGGAAATATTTTCATTGTTCTGAGCAGTTCCAGCACCAAGTGATCGTTGCAAGTGACGAACTATCGTCGAAAGCGAAGAGAAATGGGCTTGATCATCTTCTGGCCTTTTGGCGATTATCGATAATCCAGTGCCGATAGAGGGCGAACATCATATATTTAAGCCAGTATTGATTACCTGGGTTATTATCAGCTGATCGGTGATACCATGCTTGGTTCATCGTCTGTTATCTTTGAATAAGACATCGACAATTACGGACTGGGTATTGAGAGTCTTCTCCAGATTCACGAAAGCCCAGGAAACATCCTTTCCCTTAGCAAGGTATTTCTCGCGAGCTGATCTGTCATCCAACGACCACTCATAATTACACATTTCTCATCGCCGATCTTACCATCCGCATTGTCTTTAATCCTCTCGATTAGCACTCTCCTCTACTCCCTTTCCCCCACACACAACAAACTGGTACTGCTTGAGTTGATGCATTCCTTTTTATCTCTTTTTTCTTCATACTCTGGAACAATGCACGCACTGCACCTTGTCAGTCGGCACCATTCCCATCACAAAACACAACTTGAGTTGCCACAACAAACTTTCGATTAGCGTTACACCCCCACTCCTGAAGCCCTCCCACGCCGCACGCTAGAAATAGCGTATATCCCTCCTTTCACATCCTCTACCGCCCACAGATCCATCTGACTTAGTAATGCCCGCAACATTTTCTTGCTCTCAAAACTTGCATATGTAAACCACAACCGACAACGACAACGTCAACCTCACAAATATCCTCAATATTCAACAACTCCTCACAATACTCAGTCCACCTCATCACCACATCAGTCACCACCACCTTTTCCTGTTCTCAAATATGTCGGTCAACCAGCTACTTTACCAAGTGTCTTGCTATTTTTTAGCTCTCTTCACCACACGATTCATTTCTCTTCTCTTCTCTTTATAGATGACCCAGGCTACCAGCCTCACCTGCAATTACTCCTTGACGAGCTTTTCTATTCTGCGTCCTTGTATTATTCACCTGTATATGCTCTTCGCTCCACCTCTCCTAACATTTTCTCCAATGACCTCTGGCAGAGCGAACACCACACACATTTCTCGAACATCACAACAACGCGTCTCTGAACGTCTACCATTATTTTTACGCCTGTTCCAGGCGTTGCTGGAACTCCTCAGCCTTTCTTCCCACACTCAATGCGCTCTCGACGCCATGTTTGGCGAGATCAATGCGATTTGCACCCCCAGCCCCCACTCCATGCACTCATTTGGTTCTCTCCACTGTCATTTCTTCCTGGAATGCCCCCCCCCCACATATTTAAACCACGTTTTATTGTCCCCCAAAACTCTCAATGCACTCACTCAGATTAATCTATTAATCTTCTCCTATGATCTCCCTCTTTACACTACCTGGTCCGATTGCACTCGCAGATTCACATGTTTCTACACCTTACTTAAGCTTCATCCACATCAATCTAGAGGACTTTTCTACTTTAACGACTATATTTTTTGCTTCCAAATTTCCTCCCCGAACGTCTAACATAGTGTCAACACGTTCAATTTCCATCTCACAATCATCTCCCCAATCGTCTCACATAGCGCCAACACATTCAACTCCCTCTTCACAATCATCTCCACAATCGTCTCACATAGCGCCAACACATCCAACTTCCTCCACACAATCTTCTTCCCAATCTTCTCACATAGCGTCAACACATTCAACTTCCTCCTCACAATCATCTCCCCAGTCTCTCCTCTTTGCCATATCTGTACTGCATGCACACATAATCAGCAACCATAACAATTAGGTTCGGAGAGAAGGGACATCTCTCCTCTCAATTTGTCAAGTCGTGCTGCCCCTATATGTCGCCTAATGCACACGGAAAGGGTACGGTCAAGTCGAGCTGCCTCTATATGCCGCCTAATTCACACGGAAAGGGTACGGTCATGTCGAGCTGCCTCTATATGTCGCCTAATTCACACGGAAAGGGTACGGTCAAGTCAAGCTGCCCCTATATGTCGCCTAATGCACACGGAAAGGGTACGGTCAAGTCGTGCTGCCCCTATGTGTCGCCTAATGCACACGGGAAGGGTACGGTCAAATCATGCTGCCCTTATATGTCGCCTAATGCAAACAGAAAGGGTACGGTCAAATCGTGCTGCCCTTATATGTCGCCTAATGCACATGGAAAGGGTACGGTCACAGTTCGGGCCCGTCGCCACGAAATGAAGTATAAGGATATACTATTGCATAACCTGCAGCAACGGGACATATTTCATGCAGGCACTTAATTCAGTAGATGCCCAAATGTTTTGGAAACAAGTGTTAATAACTTTGAAAATAACAAGAAAACCTGACTTTCACAAATAGGACAATATGGAAAATAATCGCGTCACAAAGAAAGTTTAGGAACCAATAAATCTTCATTAACGGCATATTGGACATTCACTCATCAAAAAATCATACTCAATCCTGTAAATATAATATACAAATAATTATAACTCCACGCTATAAATATAATCACACCCGTACACTAAATGAATAAGAAGAACAATGAACAATATATTTTACTTAATAAACTAGATTTCTGTTCAACGGGCATGCATTTGTTTTTCTCATAACTTCGTTTTCTCCAGTACATCTGAACTCATGTTCCGTTACACTAAATTCATCAGGTTACACCATTCGCACTGAGACTTCACAGCGTTTGATGTGCAACCTTCAAGGAGTTGGTGTTCACAGGTCGCACGTTATGGTTATGACAAGAAGCTCTAATGCTCATTGTGCCGTTTGGTTTTGTACCACACAGTGTCAGTCAATGAGAGGTTCATTTTGTATTTATTTTTTCATGTGTGTTAATGAAGAGGCAAGAGCTGACGTTGACTGCTTTAGAAACATAGTTTTATCGTGTGCTCCATGCAAACATCAATACGGATGACATATTCAACTTCCAAAGGCCTATAGTTATATATCTTTCAAAAAATCTAGCAGCAATAATGTTTTCCATGTATATTTGGGAAAGGAACCATTCTTCATCTCTGAAGTGGAAGGAAGTGGAATAGTATAGATGGGTTAGAGTAATATGGAGTAGAGTTTCTTACACCAACACCGCCATTACGCACTGCACTCTTCCCCCCCTGCTCCATTGCATGACGTCCCACTGTCTTTAGGGCTTAAATGAGCAGCCTATGTAGGGGGATTTGGTAGGGCAGATTAAATGACAATTGATTTTGATTTATTCCTAGTATTCAATTCGTTACTCTATGATGAGTGATGTGAGTGAATTGACAATTATTCACCGTCTCAAGTAACTTAGAGATATACTTATTTTCTTCCCCAAACAGTATTTTCAGTAATAATTCGGTAATGATCTTCTTTTCTCTCACATAATAACGATCCGTTTAACGCACAGCTCAACACAACTAAATTCCTCAGTGTTTCATGTCTTCTAATATAATAATGTTGTACCTGCTTCATTCCTTCTGCTAGGATATTTTTCTTCAGATTCGTTGTCATGGGCGCTATTGAATCCTAAGCAGCACAAAGGAACTCTTGAATATTTTTTGAAACCGCAGAATCTTCAGCGCGAACCAGAAGTGTTCTGCACACAGTGGAAAGGTTGGCTTGGACACGGAAGGGAGGTATGAAGGGGACAAAACAATGCAGTGCAGTATGAAGGAGACTAAACCACGCAGTGAGGTATGAGGGAGACTAAGCAATGCAGTGAGGTATGAGGGAGACTAAGCAATGCAGTGAGATATGAGGGAGACAAAATAATGCAGTGAGGTATGAGGGAGACTGAGTAATGCAGTGTGGTATGAGGGAAACTAAGCAATGCAGTGAGATATGAGGGAGACAAAATAATGCAGTGAGGTATGAGGGAGACAAAACAATGCAGTGAGGCGTGAGTGAGACTAAGCAACGAGGTGAGGTATAAGGGAAACAAATAAATGCACTGAGGTATGATAAAGACAAAACAATGCAGCGAGGAATGAGGGAGACTAAGCAATGCAGTGAGGTATGAGGGATACAAATAAATGCAGTGAGGTATGAGGGAGACAAAACAATGCAGTGAGGCGTGAGGGAGACTAAGCAACGAGGTGAGGTAAAAGGGAAAAAAATAAATGCACTGAGGTATGAGAGAGACAAAACAATGCAGTGAAGAATGAGGGAGACTAAGCAATGCAGTGAGGTATGAGGGATACAAATAAATGCAGTGAGGAATGAGGGAGACTGAGTAATGCAGTGAGGTATGAGGGAAACTAAGCAATGCAGTGAGATATGAGGTAGACAAATAAATGCACTGAGGTATGAGAGAGACTAAGCAATGCAGTGAGGTATGAGGGAGACTAAGCAATGTAGTGAGATATGAGGGAGAAAAAACAATGCAGTGAGGAATGAGGGAGACTGAGTAATGCAGTGTGGTATGAGGGAAACTAAGCAATGCAGTGAGATATGAGGTAGACAAATAAATGCACTGAGGTATGAGAGAGACTAAGCAATGCAGTGAGGTATGAGGGAGACTAAGCAATGTAGTGAGATATGAGGGAGAAAAAACAATGCAGTGAGGAATGAGGGAGACTGAGTAATGCAGTGTGGTATGAGGGAAACTAAGCAATGCAGTGAGATATGAGGTAGACAAATAAATGCACTGAGGTATGAGAGAGACTAAGCAATGCAGTGAGGTATGAGGGA